>CM077350.1:59109802-59347793 GCA_039655645.1 Ammopiptanthus mongolicus | reverse complement strand
TTCTAAGAGTATTGAGATGAAGACTATCACTGTCAATTATCACAATATCATCCACGTAGACCAAAGAATGCACCCAAATCGAGAATGTTTATAAAAACTGAATGATCATCAGTATTACTATGTAAATCATAGTTGGGCTAAACCTCCAAACCAGGCCCAGGGTGACTGTTTCAGCCATATAATGACTTTTTCAGTTTGCATACGTAACCTAACTTGAGGATCCTCACACATTTAACACATGCTCATATTTATAGAAAAAGACAAAGATTCAGAGGGATTTCCTCAGGTCAAGCAAAAACAATAACAAAAGTCCAAGGATACTTGATGAACCCTGAACGACCCAAGTTTTCACATAATATAATCCTCCAAACAGTTAGACTCTATCATAGGTCACAAATGCTATTTTCTTAAGCATCACTGAACGTCCATCAGAAAATTCACCACGCTAAGGGTCTTGCAAGGGCAACTACATAATAAAGTGATTTAGAATTGAACTTCCATTGAACTTCCATTCATTGAAACAAGCTCATTTTTTAATATAGCATACATTTAGAACCATAAGATCAATTACCTATAAGCTGGCCATTGATGAATACACGCAATATGTCACGGACACCATCTATAGTAAGTTTTGGATTAACATCATTTTCCTTCCAAAACAAGATGTCACCATCTGAAACATTTATTCTGCATTTTGTACATAAATTAATAGAAATACAATTAGAAAACCATTGAATAAATATTCGAAACACCTTTTGGGGAAAAAATTCACCGAACCTTTATGGAATACATAACATGATTTCTTATGGGGAACCCCCTTACAGATATACAAAGGGAATACCAGGGAGCTTTTCTGTTTTTGTGCCCTTTTCTGGATCTTATATCTTTTCTTTTCAGTTTGGTATGGAGGATATCTTATTCTCCCTCATCTTTCCTAATACTATTTTCCTCTTGTTTCTATCTTTAGAAGATATTGGGTTCTTACCTTATTGATAACCGGGGCTTGTACTAGTAGTGCTAGTACTTTGCTGAGTTATTAGTATAAATAGGAATATTTAGTTATTGTATTAAATCACACCTATTAGTCATATATTCAATTTCTATTTCCATCTTTCCTCTATCTCTTCCCATTTCCACAACCCTAAATTTGTAAAATCATTCATAAGCCTTCTTCACCTAAAAGCTTAAGATTTTAGGAAAGTTGATCCTTGACATAGTATCAAAGCTTCTATGACTAAGTTGTCAGGAGTTTGATCCTTGTCACTCCCATTCTAATAAAATAGTTGAATTTAAGCAAAGGGTAGAGTGGGCCCATGCATTGCCTGTGCCCAAAAAGATCTTGTGTGAGGGGACCTGTTATCTTATAAAACCAATCATGATCCTTCATTCGGAAGCTTAAGCTTTCAGGAAAGTTGGTCCTTGACACCTGTGTCTAGGGATTCTTCCTTATCTAAAAGAAAACAGGTAACAAGTAAAGCATTTATATTACATACCACAAATATCAGAAGCTAAAAGTAGATCAACACACATTATATCTTTTGGAAAGCAAATGATACCACCGCAGAATATTCAGGAGTGCATAATTACCTGGTTGAATACCAAAGATAGTCAGATTGATCCTTTGTTACATTTAAGTGCTCCCGTATACCCTGTACCATGAAACTACTCTTACTCCAAGCACTGATTGGCTCTTTTGTAGTCATCCAAGACTTTGAGATGTGGGGAATGCCACTGTGGTGCATCAATTGCTGGGCAGGGGAAAAATTTGAGGCAAGTGGCAAATCAAACTCTACCAATTTGACTGAAGTTTGTGCTCCAATCTGTGCAAATTTAAAGAAAGTTTCAGACAACCCCGACAAAATATAAACACTCCTATAATAAGTCTAATAATTGGCATTTTTAAACATGTATAACTTGCAAAACAAATACTTGTAGATGACAAGGATTTTGTTTAAACAGCCAAAGTGCAAACAACCAAACCAAAAGGTGAAATCAAATTTTGATCCCATAAAAAAAAAAAACCGTCAGCTAAAAATAAAGAATAAAATCTGTAAATAATTGCACCAAAAAAAAAAAAAAACCCAAAACGGTAACTCAATTCAGTTTAAGAGGCAAAAGGAGCAGTGTCTGGCTGAAAAATCTAGAATTACAGTTCATTTGAGTATTCAATGGAAAAAACATTACCTTCCATAAGGGCACTTTCAAACATTCTTTAGAATTTCTATTGGAAGTACTGAGAAGATAAAGGGAATTGCAAGGACTTTTCTGTTATTGAGTGGTTTAAGTATGAGGGTGAGCCTTGACGCAATGGTAAGGTTGTTGTCTTGTGATCTGGAAGTCACGGGTTCAAATCCAGGAAAAAGCCTCTACGCTTGCGGGGGTAAGGCTGTGTACACATAACCTCCCCATAACCCACCGGATGGGAGCCTCGTGCACCGGGCTGAACTTTTTGAGTGGTGTAAGTATATGTGTAAACTTATCAACCTATCTGGCTCTTTTCAGTCACTGACTAAGACATTATGACATGTGGCAGGTTCATAGGCCAATAAGGCTCTTTTTCTTTATATGTGTGGAACATATGGTGCTTGCTCAGAATCAGTTCCTCACCTGTTTTTACATTGTTCTGTAGCAGCTTCTTATGGAATTCTTATTTGGCATTTTTGGTGAATGTTGGTGCGTCCTAGGTCCATGCACCGATTCTTGGTGATTTTTGGTACAAGTAAAGAGGCTAAAGTTATTTGGCATTATGCAACCTTTGCCTTCTTTGGTACATTTGGTTGGTGCATAATTCTCGTATTTTTAAGTGTGACTTAAGAAAGGACCATTAACAACAAAAAATCAAGTCCACAGGACCAATAACCATTCCTGTAACGGCAAGGACCATTCGGAATGGTTAATTGGCCCTTCCCTTTAATTTGTATTGTTAGCGGTCCTTCTCATTAATAGTAATACTTCTTATTTTGGAGGTTTTTTGGCACGGCACTTGATTTGGGAGTCAGGCATTTGGCTTCTATTTGGTGTAAAGCACATAGCCTTTTTAATGGGGTTTCACTAACAGATATGTTGAGGGATTGGGTAAATTTGCTCCATTGAGTTTCTTTTTTTTTTTCTTGGGTGTTCTCTGTATTGTTCTTTTGTTTAGGAAGATTCCTAGACGGCACATAACTTGTTCGGTTAGCTCGAAACTTTCATGAGTATGAAGCACATGATTTGCACCCTTTATGCTCTTTAAATTATGATTTATGTTAATTGCTTTTATAACCTGTTGGTAGTCACCTAAATACTGAAGTCTTGACTAAACCCTACTGTTTTGGACAGCATTGAAATTCAGATAATTACCTCTAATATGTCAGTTGTTATGCAGCATACTAATTGGTGGTTTTGCACTCTGTTAATGACCTCTATTCTTGTCAAGTATGAACTGTTTTACACTCTTTGAACAGCATTTTAGCTTTGTTTTGAATTTAGTAAAATGCTGGCTTTGTTACACCCTCCACAGGACATCTTAAGCTAATTTAGACCAAGTGAAATAGTGGCTATATTCTGTTTTTTTACAGCACATTACCTGCTAGTGATTTCACTTAATTGTTAACTTAAGCTGGTTTATGACATTTATAGCCTTAGAATGAATTATGAATTTGGAGAGCATCTTGGTTGAGAATACACTACTTGTTACTATGTTGATTTTACTTACATGGCAGAGTAATGCTTTGTGTTTGCGCACTGTTTATAATAGATTAAATTCTTGAACAGCATGATATAATTAGTGAGCTCTTTGTGGTGATATGACTATTAACTAACTTTTATTCTTGACCATGTATGCATAGGTGAGAAACAAATTGATGTCATGCCAAATTTTTTGAAGCCTAAAAATTATCCCCATGCATAAAACCAACCTTGGCAGTATTGAAAGCTGTATTCCTGCAATCTGGCAATATACTCACAGACCATGGTGGTATAGTGTATGTTTGACCACGGAAGGTCACAGTAGCTGATTTCCGCTCATCAATGTTGGCAAGAAATGCTGAGCATAAGCTAGGAAATTCAGAAAGAGACAAGTTCAATCCTTCAGGGTGAACATCTGCATGGTACACGTGTGCCTGAAATTGATAAACAAAAGTAATTCAGAAGTTTCCATATAACCATAATAACAACCACCAAGCCTTATCCCACCCGGTGGGGTTGGCTGCATGTGCTTGTGAATACATAAATGTAGTTAACAAAGTAGATAATCATGGGCATTATGACTACATAAAATACTAATAAAGGTACTAAGTTCATCGTGAATGTAAGCAAAAATATTGGATACAGATGTCAGAAATTAGCACAGTAGTTAATAGTAGCTTTGGAAATAGTGGGAGTTAATGCAGCATTGGGAATACTAGGATCATAGGAAATAGTTCTATTCCTAATCATTGCTCTTGTAAATATAAGATGTGTATTCATTCTTTAATAGATATAAGTATCAATTTGCTGGGTGCAAATCACTCGAATTCGTAAATCAATCAACCATAATGCTTGAAAGTTTTATAAAATAATAATAAAATATATCAGGCTTGGCTCAAACCTCCTGCTTTGGACCCAATTTTATATATTTTGGTGAATCAGTGGCCACTAGAGCAGGCTCACAAAGCTTTAAAGCAGCATGTAAATCTTTCAAGTGACCCCATTTTGGCTCATTCAGCAGACCTACACAAACAAGGGTCATCAATTGAGTGTAATCAACCATGTCAGCACTCAGCAGCTATATGAATCCCAAGATTAGCTACAATCTGAATCTGAATAATACAAAGTCTTACTGATATTCTTCTACATACCATACTCATCGATTGGAGCATCATAATCATAACTTGTAATTTGGAGGGGTCCCCCTGCAGTGCGGCCAAAATTTGTTCCACCAAAAAACTGTAACATAAAAAGACTCATCATAATGCAGGCTGCACATACATATCCACAAAAACCAAAATACACAATGGATATACAATAAAACCTACATAACGTGTATTATATTCGTCATAAATAAATATTAAATTCATAAAATTGTGGTGATTAGAAGATGTCACTGCATTGAGTTTATGTTTATTTATCATTGAAAAAGAAATAATTTTTTGGGAAGATATTTGAGTTGGTACTCTTCCTCTTTCGGAGGCTTTTCCAAGGCTATTTTGCCTATCTTCTTTGCATAATGCCCCTATTTGTCAGTTTTATTCTCAAGATAACTTCTCTTGCAACCTTCATTTTTTCATAAACTTGCATGATAGAGAGAGGTTACTAAGTTAGAATCTCTTCTGATTTTACTTGATTCCATTCATTTTTCTTCTATTCCTAACTCAAGAACTTGGAGTCTTGATTCCTCGAGAGTTTTCTCTTGTAAATCTTATTTTCAGTTCTTGACTCACTCTCCTAATCAAGATAGATTTCTTTTATATAAACCCATCTGGAAATCTAAAGCTCCCTCAAAGGTCAAAGCTTTGTCTGGTCTGCCATTCTTCACAGGATTAACATTAATGACATGTTCCATAAGCACAAACCTCTCACCGCTTTTTCTCCTAACAAGTGTATAATGTGTGGCTCGGATTTGGAACCTAGGGCTCGTCTTTGTTTGCATCGTTCTGCGGCGAATATTCTTAGGAATAGATTGTTTGGGATCTTTGGAGAGTCTTGGATCTGCCTATGGGTTTGCATCAATTTCTCCTTATTAAGTTCAGAGGTTTTGACTCTCATAAAGAAGCACGGGTAACAAATTAATTAATGCTTTCTTAATTAATTCGGGACAAAACAATTTTTTAAAAAAGATGGATAATGGGACGGAGGGAGTAGTTATTTCTAAATTATAAGAGTATAAAGATAACCAGAATTCAAGTTTTGATATGCTTTTATTTTGCATTTTCAGTTTCAACACAGCAGGTCTTTTTGAGTATGCCCATTTAAATTGGTAATACCCTTTCACATCTTACAACAGAATTTCATTTTGGGATTTAAAAAGAACAACTTTATTATTAAAAGACGGGAAGTAGAAAAGCAGAAGCATGAGACATAATGAATAAAAGGGGTGAAAGAATAGATATATAGCAAAGCCCTCCAATACATTATATTGGACAAGAATACTCCATGAGATAACCATTAGCTTAGTACAGTAAAGATGCCGAAAGTGAACTTTTAGTCAAAATTAAAAAAATTCATCTACTATCATACCATATAATAATTTTGAAAGGTTCCTCCACGTTGAAAAAAGCGTGCAACTGCAAATGCAAGGTCTTCAACAGGTCTATGAGGCAATCTTCCACCCCACTCTGTATACCTTCAAAAAGTCAATTGAAGGTAATCAAAACTTTTATCACCACACACAACCAAATACCAATTAAGATGTCAATGCAGTACTTCTTTTACCTTTTACTTCTTATCAACACATGTATGCACATGAACTTACACACACACATGCAGAGAGAGAGAGAAGCACAAAGACAAATATATTGGCTGAAAGGCATGTGAACAATTTATATAATTTACTCCTAAACTTGTATTTAGACTGATACTAGTATACTACAACTATATAATCACACATATACCCTTTTGCCTTTTATTTTTGGTTCAACTACAAGTAAATACTTTCCTAAAATCATTATAATTTCTCAACCAAGTAATAGTTTACTAAATTACTGAAAATGTCTGCATCACATATATAAAAGGCAAAGTAGTTAATGAGGAACATGGCTAGGGTGGCTTAGCAGATTACCAAGCAGCCGCTATAGCAGACAAGGTATGTTTAGAACATAGGAAGAAAAGCAAGAACTATCCAAATAACTTTGAGCAACAGAGATATAGACTATAGAATTAGAACCCCATGTGCAGCATGCACAGAGATAGAGCGTACAGAGGACAACATAAACATTTAAACATGTTGGTGCTGGTGACGAGAGACAGATCAGAGAACCACGCCATGAGTTGCTGCCCATGGTGAGGTAGAGAACCACAGGTTGCTTTTGGCAACATCATAGGGCTCCAACTCAATCAAAGAGCCAATCGACATGATTGAAGGGAATCTGAAGCATTTCGGTTTGTAGAGAGAGAGAGAGAGAGAGAATAGACGGCTATTGGTGTCCAGCTGTCTGCTATTGCATCTAAGCCACTACACTAATGCACTTCACTATGAACATTTTTGCAGCAGTCAAGCTCGGCTCCGCTATGCCGCCATAGTAGAAGTTTCAGCCACCATTACAAACCCGATATCAAAACGTAATCACATGAAGGATGTGTTCATACCATCCATCCCAGTTCTCTGTCCACATAATGGGTTTATGATGAGAGTTTGGTTTGAATCCATCACAGTAGTATGCATTGCATGTATTGATCTGTGGACAACAATACAATCTATGAATACAAATAAAAATAACTAACTGGAAAATTACAACAAAGGAATTCTTGGTAAAGATATTTCCACTTTAGGAACAAATAACTACTCAGCTGGTTAATGATACTCAAAAGTAGCTAATGAATTATTGATTTAATTAACCACTTGAATTGTTAGTTGTTCCTAAACAGAATATTTCAACTAAGATATCCTTTTTGTTATTTTTCATGATCAATAAGAGAGACCATAACATTTATTGTTATTTTAATTAACTATAGGTAACTGCCAATAACAGTTATTTTCAATAGTGAAAAGATAATTTACAATGTCATATGGAGCATCAGGTTGCTTGCACATGACCCATGGAACACCAGCATCAAGACTTAAAGCCATTCTAACCGCCCATTTAACATACTCTTTACCTCCGTTGCCATAGGAGCTCTCAATGTTACCATATTCATTCTCAATCTGATAAAATCCAGTCACATGCCATGTTAAACATTGTATTCTACAAAGGGAAGCATCAAATTAAAGAATTGCACTTGGTAATTCAAGATAACAGAATAAAGCACTATCACCAAATATCTACTGCAAAATAATTAGGTCTGCTCATAAGCTGGAGAACTAATTAATTTGTAAAAGAATCTTGAGACAATTGTAATTTTTACTGCTAATTCATGAAACCCCAGCAGGACTATGAATATCCTTCAAATTATGAAAAATAAAATCAACTAATGCATATAAATACCAAACTCCATTCTCTATTCCAACCTGCAACAAAATTATAGGACCACCTTGCCAAGAAAACAGCTTTTCCTCTTTCATCAGATTCACCACCTTGGAGACAAACCGTTTCATCTCCTCCTAAGGAAGAAAAAAAAAAGAGTTGATCAAAACTATGGTTAAGGCAAAAAGAAGCATTTTGACAGGCTTATCCTGCATCAGGTGATGAGAGCAAACACGAATAAACACTTGCCAAGTCGATAGTATCCAAAACTGAGATAACTGAATAAACTAAAGAATAAATAGAATAATCTCAAATACAAAAGAAGAAACAGAAAAATCTATTGTAAATTTGTTAAGAAAAAGTAATATAAAAGACTGCAACGCCAAATGCCAATAGAGCATTCTACCTTGAAAGGTGCATTGTCTGTTCGAAATTGAATACCAGGGATATCACGCAACCACACTGGGAAACCCCTGCAAACATAACACATAAATCAAGAAACAACGCCAAATATTCATCTAAACTTTTTATAGAAAAAAAAAATATTGTTAAAGAGAAGAGAAATAAGTAAAGCAGGGGTGAGGATAAGGTACCCTTAAGAGCTGAAACTAAACAACTAAAACACAAACAAAACAGAAGAGACAAATGAGTCAAAAATATGTAAGATTATAGTAGGAAAAGGGCAAGACCCAAAGTTCCACTCGGCACATGCATAAGGGCCTATACGGAGAAAGAAGTAGAGTCCATTGGATCCAACTAGCTTCGCAAACTTCACAATATCATATCTCCCTTCAAAATTATACTGCAAAGTGCAAACATATTAAATGAAAAAAAGGAATTAACATTTTAGCATTAATCAATAAATAAATATTAAATATAGAGTTGAAGAAACAAGACAAGGGTACCCTCCAAGATAACACCTACCTGTCCTCTCACGGGTTCATGGCCATTCCAGAAAACATAAGTTTCAATTACATCTGCCCCACCTTCCTTGCTCTTTGCAATCAGATCAGGCCACATCTAAAATTATGTCAAATGCATAAGACACCAAATCTAATTTCAAAAAGTTAACACCACAAATTTAATATGGGTCTTGCTAACCAGTGTCCTTAGAATCCAAATTTAGGAATTTTCTAACCAGTGCCCTTAGAATCCAAATTTAGGAATTTTTCATTGAAAAGAGTGCAACTTTTGAATGTTCAAATGCATTGAATACATTAGTTTCCAATACAAAGTTACTATCTTTGATTCCTTAAGAGCATTGGTTAACATTTGTCATTGAGTATTTCTCTTTCATATCCTATTTATTGTTGACTATTACAACAGTTATAATAATGATAAGGTTGCGCACATCTATCCCTCCGGACCGACCCTATCAGGTGGGAGCCTCGTGCACCGATCGTCCTTATTACATGAGTTATACTAAGGATAAGGTCACAATTGAAGAAAGAAACAATATTTATAGTTAATGGAAATTCAATTAGTAATTGATATTTATAGTTGCATGTTGTTGTTGTTGTTGTTGTTGTTGTTGTTGTGTTTGAAGCACAAGAGCATCATGAATCAAAGTTTGAATTTGGAAAGAGAAGGGAAAGGGAACCTGGGGGGTGGCACGGGGATAGTGAATGCCGGCGGAGATGAGGATGCGACGGTTGCCGTCGAGGATGAGAGCCCTGTGATCATAGGTGACGTTGAAGGGTTTGAACAACAACTCATCTTCTGCTTCTGTCAATGAAACTGTTATGTAAACACAAACCCACACAAACAACACCCTTCTTATTCTTATGCCGATTCCTCTGTTGGAATTGGAATTTGACACCCTCTTTTTCATTCTTTGTTTGAGTAGTGAAAAGGAAAATGAAACAGGAGGGAGCATGTGAGTGATGACAGAGGTTGGTGTTGTTGGAACTTGGAAGCTTGCTTGCGTGCGTGGCAACTAAGGCTGAGAATGCAACACCACCTCATACATATACTCTACTCTACGTATATAAGCAAAATAACCGTACCTAAATTTTTTGGACTCAAATAAAAATAAAAATTAATTAAATCAATCCTATTTAATGTTAGTATTTCAAAAATATCTTTTGATTAATTTTTTTTTAATTTTTTTAAGAATATTATATACTCACAAAACATAATTTCCAAAAGCATTATATACTCCCAAAAAAGGATAATTTAGTAACTATTACTTATTTTTTACATAAATCAAGACAATTAAACTAATATAACCAACTTTCTTAATACGTGTGAAATTAGTTTTCTTTTGTTTATATATAGATCCACAAGAATACTACTAAACAACATAACACAACCAAACAAACATTAATTACCATAAATTAAAGAGAATTGGGTTTATATATATATATATATATGTGTGTGGGTGTGTGTTAAATCAAGTTTTTTTACTTGATACTTTTTTTGTTATAAAAAAAATGAAGAGTTTAATAGTTATGAAGAGTTTAATAGTTATGTATTGCTACTAAAAATTTTTTTATATTTTTAATCAATAAAAAATTATGATATAAATAAATTTTAAATAGTTAAAATAAAAGTTAAATATTTTTATCAATATGTTAATTTATGATTAATTGACAATGTGATAAATTTTCATACAATTAAATCCAAAATTAAAATAAAAATAAAATAAAAATGTGACTAAGACATAAGATTGGTTGTTTGATCTCATCCATTTTGGTCTTATCCAATGTTTTCACGTTTTTTAAGGCGTGTAAGGCACTGTTTTGTAACCCGCGAAACAAAGTGTTAGTAATACACTCTATAATATTTTCTTTTCGGTATATTTTTTTTATTGGTTAAAATTTATATAGACCTTATAAAATTCAAATGGGACCTACATGAATTAGTGAGACTCGCACTAATTTCAATTAATAGGAGAATGTGTTGAAAAGAGAATATTAAAAAGTGTATTGCTAACACTCTTATATAACGTATAGCTTATAGCGGATAAGTTTGTAACCTAGTTTGGTAAACATTTTTTCTGTGTTTTTTTTTATACATCACTTCAAATAACGTTTGACCTTATAACTTATAGCGTATTATTATTTAATCCATTTTTATCCTTACTAATTTACTTAAACTTCTCCTTTATCATCTCTTAAATAAAATAACATATTATAATTCTAAAAGTATCTTAAACTTTTATTTTAATTATTATACTATTTTTACTTTTGTGAATTATTTTGTTATTATGCATGTTCGAGTTTTCTATATCATTTATATAATTCCTACTTAAATTTTTAAATCTGTGTAAGTCACCTATGATATGAATACATATAAAAAACATATATATATATATATATATATATATATATATATAAATTTAAAATAGCATATAAACAAATGATAAATAATTTAAAATATATTCAAATATTAAATGTGATAATTATTTTTAAATGAATAATATATATATATATAATTTATATTGAAAAAACATTTCAACATGTCCTTTTATATCATTTTATATTTATCAACTAGTTAAACCGTTAATTTTATCAAACACTTTCAATCCAATAAGCTAGTTTATCCGCTATCAGCTATCTCATCCGCTATCAACTAACTTATCCGCTATCAGCTGGTTTTCACCAAACAGAGCCTAAGTTTTCATTTAATTATTCACATTTCCTTTTTTGTTACAAAAAAAAAAAAAGAAACAAAACAAAAATAAGAACAGGAGAGAACATCTTATTCAAGTAAAGATATGTTATAGGTTTCAGAAAACTTTATAGTTATACCCAAACAACCTATTAATAAAAATAGACGCAAGTTCATATAAAAATAGACTCAACCTATCATATCTGTTTGTGACTTCAGGATCCTTGAAGTTTATATATTATAGATTAATGAGATGGCAACTGTTAGTGAAGAGATTGACTATAGATGCGCGCAGCGGGTTCATATAGTGATTTTTTTATGAAATAAAAAAATATAATAAAGGATAAAAGTTGGTTGCTCACATAATTATTAATCATTAAAGAACATGGAATTGCATGTTCCACTATTGATCCGGTCCGGTCGCTATAACTTCCCTTCCAACCACTGCTGGTCGATACCTTTAAGCAATTAAAAAGGTAAAACTTTTTAAAAAGACAACAAATTTAACATCTAAGTAATGAATCTTAATCCATAGTTTAATAATATGACACATTCTTATTACTGGTATATTCTTTATATTAGGATACATGTGAGGAAGTTTTTCTTAGAAACTCAAAAACACACAAGCAATATTAAATGTAAAAAGGATTTGTGCCCTCAAAGTATGTGCACTTAAAGGGCCACACTGCGGAGCACAATGGTCTCAACTGTGAGTCCAGGGCCGAAACCAAATAACACACCCCATTCGAGCCCCTCTCCAGTTGTGCCAAGTCCATTTTCTATTGACTTCTTCCTCATTTCATCTAAGATGAATAGCACACATGCACTAGACATGTTACCATACTCACTCAGAACATATCTAGTGGCCTGCATTTTTTCAGGCTTCAAGCCCAATTTGGTCTCAACCTGGTCAAGAATTGCTGGCCCGCCAGGGTGTGCAATCCAAAAGATAGAGTTGTAATCAGATATCCCTAAGGGTTGAAAGGCTTCAACCAAAGCTTTCTCAATGTTCTTTGATATGAGCCCAGGAACATCCTTTAAAAGATGGAATGTTAGTCCAACTTCTCTTAGGTGACCATCAATGGCCCCTTCACTATCTGGTAGAATTGTTTGTGCAGTCCATACTAGTTCAAACAAAGACCTCTCAAGTGGTAATGGGTCTGATCCAACAATCACTGCAGCTGCACCATCTCCAAACAAGGCTTGACCCACAAGGCTATCAAGATAAGTGTCACTTGGGCCACGAAATGTAACAGCAGTGATCTCTGAACAAACTACAAGCACACGTGCATCTTTGTTGTTTTCAGCTAAGTCTTTGGCTAAACGAAGCACCGTGCCACCAGCAAAACAACCTTGTTGGTACATCATGTAACGTTTTACTGATGGACGAAGGCCTAAGAGCTTTGTGAGTTGGTAATCTGCACCGGGCATATCCACACCACTTGTGGTGCAAAAGATGAGGTGGGTGATCTTGGACTTGGGTTGACCCCATTCTTTGATGGCCTTTGTTGCTGCCTCTTTTCCTAGCTTTGGTACCTCCACAACCACCATGTCTTGTCTCGCATCCAATGAAGATGCCATGTATGCACAAACATTAGGATTCTCTTTCAGGATTTCTTCTGTCAGGTGCATGTATCGCTTCTTGATCATGGACTTTTCACCTGAAATAGGTTTCAAGGATTAGTTTTAGGATTTACTTTTAGAGTAATGTTATTTGTACACCTGGGCGACACCTGCTATATTTGGTTAATACAGTTCAAATACGTTGTTAATTACGTTCGGTGGATGGTTAGCGACGAAATTGAGATCTCTTGTACTATTAACCAAGTTCAAAACACTATCAACCTTGATTGTGAACACTATGAACCAAGTTTGAAGGTGTAAAAAAAAATAACATGAACTCATGTAGGATGCATGGTTGAATAATTACATGGTTAACACAGTTCAAATACGTGGTTAATTACGTTCAGTGGATGATTAATGGATGTAACAAGAGGTCACAACTTATTAACCATCCACTGAACGTAATTAATCACTTATTTGAACTGCATTAACCACGATTTTCAGGTTCAAATACGTGGTTAATTACGTTCACTGAACGCAATTCAACACCTGAAAATCGTGATTATTGTAGTTCAAATACGTGGTTAATTATGTTCAGTGGATGATTAATGAGTTGTGACCCCTTGTTATATTCATTAATCATCCATTGAATGTAATTAACCACGTATTTGAATTGTGTTAAACATGTAAAGCAGGTGTCATCTAGGTGTCTAAAATCCAGGTGTATAAATAACATTACTCTTACTTTTATAAGTTTTAATTAATTAAACATAGTTATATACTGTTCAACGATATTTTACTTTGCTAATGTGATATTTTTACTACAAATCTAACTTTGCTCTAACACTTATAAAAATATTGGGGTACCACAAAGTTACAAGACTACTAGCCCAAAAATAGCATGGCCATTAAAAAAATGTCCATCTTTCCATCCAACTCTTGCATATTTGATTTTGATTATTTCAAGAGAAATAATAGTAATATTATTTGAGTTTAATTGTTATACACGATCAGTATAAAATTTTTTTTACACTGTCAACAAATCAGAAATCATGGTATGAGTGACTTTTAAGGTAGTTAGGATAAAAGTCAACTATTTTAGCTTATGTGACAATTTCTGATTAGTTGATTGACTGTATAAAAAATCTTTATATTAACCATACATACCAATTAAATCCATATTATTTTCAAAAATCTTTCATAAACTTTTGATATAAGTTGCTTGAATATAAAATAAGCAAATTCAAACACACTTTTAAAAATAAGCAAAGGTTTAAATTATGATTGGGGGCAATCGCTTTGTAATTATATTGGACCAATGCGATCACGGATGGAGATCTTCTATTCCAATTTTTTGTCACATTCTCTATCCTCCACCAATAACAATTTAACACTTAAAAAAATAAAATCACATCTCCGTAATATTTGTGTTCATTCCCAACATTTGATTGGTTGAGAAAAATGAGAAAACAAAATCACATCTCATCTCATTAAATGTTGTGCCTGTATCACTTGATGCAATTTACGGTTTAAATTCTTGGTGATAAGAATACAATGAAAATTATATAAATGACATTTTTCACTATTTTTCTTCTGTATTTTGCTAGTTAATTAGTCTAACAAAAAATACAAGAGCAAGTATAAGAACTACTCCTTAAATGAAAGATATTGGAAAACTAAAACAACATACTCCCTCCGGATCTATATATAAGCAAAAAAAACTAATTTTACACGTATTAAGGAAGTTAGTTATGTAAGTTTAATTGTCTTGATTTATGTAAAAAAATATAAATTATAGTTACTAAACTACCTTTTTTTGGAAATTATTTATTGGGAGTGTATAATGTTCTTGAAAAAGTAAAAAGACAATTAATCAAAGGGTATTTTTGAAACACTGACATTAAATAGAGTTGAATTAATTGACTTTTATTTATATTTGAATCCAAAAAATCTAAATACTTTTATATATATATATATATATATTATATATGAGTGTTGAGGGAGTAGAAGCACGTAAAGATCATGAAATGAAGATATCTTACACATGCGCTTGAATTTTTCTTTGAGCTCAGCCTTGTGCTCACTATTGGTAATACGGAAGTAATAGTCAGGGTAAGTACTCTGGTCCACGCAGTTGGGAGGAGTTGCGGTGCCAATTGCCATGATAGTGGCAGGACCTTCAGCACGCTGTGCCTTACGGATCTCATCCACACTCACCATCTTTTTCTCTTCTTAACTATCTTGCAACAAAGAAATCAAAAGCTGAGTTTATTAACTAGCAAGGAAAATGCTTACAAGATATGATGGCTGGGGGTGTGACAAATTGATATGGAAGAGTGGATATATATATATACAAGAAGAAAGTGGGTAGAGGGATATCACACCACATTCACACACCTTAATCATAATAATTTAGAATAAATGATAATTTTGCGTCTACTCAGTCAGTGGCCGGCTGCGCTTAATTTCTTCAATAACTTGAGTTTGGTGAGTTGGCAGCACGAACCCCCGCATGACTAAGTAGACTAGACTACTAACACTGCATACATCTAATAAAAAATATCTCATCTATAAAAAAAAAAAAAAACAATTGATTCTTATTCCAACTATCTTAAAAGTTACTCATATCATGACTAATGATTGATTGTATGAAAAATGCTAGCAATACACTCTCTAACACTCTCTTAACACACTTTCTCCTATTGGTTGTGGGTTCTATAAAATTCAATTGGTATCCACATGAATTAGTAAGACTCATATAAATTTCAACCAATTGGAGAGAGTGTGTTGGAAAGAGAGTGTATTGTTAGCACTCCTCTTGGTTGCACAACAATTAAACTCTTAGGGTTTGTTTGGGAGATGGGAAGGGAAGGGAGGGGAGGAGTAGACATTTGAGAGTTTTTTAAAAGAAAAAATGATGTGAAAAACTTTTAAAAGCCCTTCAAAATCCTCTGAAACCCTCCCCTAGTTCATTTTTTTAATTCTCTCATTTTAGAGATTTTGGTTCTTTTGTAAAAAAACAAACCTCATGCAAGGTGGAGGATTATCCTCCCTTCCCGACCCTTTTTCCTATCATTTCCATCTCAAACCCCTCCCCTCTCTTTCCCTCTAAACTCCCAAACAGAACCTTAGTGGTAAGGAACTCATGCACCTTAAGCAAACGGTCAGGGGATTCGAATTGTGGCTCTTGTATATGGAAAAAATCTTATTGGGAAGGGAGAACTCAACTTGTGTGCCTAATAGATTCCTCAACGAAAATTAGTCACTACTAACAATAGTAGATAATCTGTATCTATAACATTGCTAAAAAAAAAAATACTCTTAGTCAAATTTTACTATTTTATTTCCATTACATTTTTTCTTGTGTTTTTTATGGCAAGATCCATTGCATTCTAATAAGTGGGAAGACGCTTGGAAATAGTAACTTTGTGAGTTTATATACATTGTTACGTTCAAAACACACTTAAGGGCAGTGTACCTTGTCGAGGACGGAAGTTCAGATATCGTACCCAAGAGATTAAATTAGATAACTAAGTGATAAAGCAAGTACTGGAATAGGGAAACCCTTATGCTATTTAGACTAATTAAGAACTTAGAAAATAAATAATGATAGAGCAGTAGTAAAAGATAATGCAAGAAGAATAAAAAAAGAGTTTAGAAATCAAGAGTAAAGAACCTAGAGCAGTGGTTTCACTTGTGCTTTCGATACCCCCCCAAATCTTAATTCTATTCAATTTCGCAGTTGTTTTTCAAATATTAATCCCTCTACGAAAACTATTAATTGTTTGTCAAGCAATTAATATTCTTTTCCCCAAATAAACCCAATGGTTGTCAGGCAAAGAGTTTAAATGATTAGAAAGCATAAAGCATAAAGAAGTTGAATGATTGAAAGGAATAAATCACGTTTTCGCAAATTTAGATATTAAACCCCGGTTATCCTATAGGTCTACAAATTTAATTGGGCTTGATAGCCAAAATATAAATTAATTGGTTAAGAGCATACAAAGGGTGCGCAATCCTAGTATGGGATGAAGCACAACAGAATAACACCATTCAAATTGCAACTTTGAAACCAAATAGAATTGAATTAAAGCTAAGACAAAGCGAAAAAGGTTTATACTAATACAAGATCCATCACAACTCTAATGGTGAATTTAGCTACTCAAAGTAATAGAAAAAACCAAAATCAACAAAGGGAAACGTATCTTGGATAATTGACGAGGGAGAATTTGTCTCCAACTTAATCTCCAGGTGCCAAATCCTACTATGGAAATCAAAACTACAAACTAAAAACTAAAGCAAGAGTATAGTACTCAAAGAAATAAAGAGATGAAAGAATGTGCAAAAGATGTCTTTTAAGTGACACAGAGGGCCTCTATTTATAACAAAATATGCGGACCAAGCCTTGAATTAGATTTTCTGTGCAATCAGCATAGGCGTGCTCTTCACTTGGCACGACCGTGCTCTCCACTCAGCATGGTCGTGCTCTTCAGAATATCAGGTCGTGCTCAATTGTGTCAGGACTTACAAACTTCGTAGAACAACGTTCTAAGGCACGGGCTGCAGCACGGGCGTGCTCTTCATCTGGCACGATCGTGCTCTTGCGATTGGGACCGTGCTAGCTTCTGTCAGGCCTTGCTTCTCTGAGTCACCCTTTCTTCAATGTGGCACGGCCGCGCTAAGTCCCGAGAGGTCAGCTTTGACTATTTTTGTAAGGTTTTGTTTGGATAAATAGATTTGGAAGGTTGACACTGACATGCTTTCGCATAACATGGTCGTGCTAACCTCAGAACTTCAGCATTCCGCCACTTTTAAGCTAAAAAACCTTATCTTTTCTTCAAAAGTCCATTAAACTGTTTCCGAACATCAATTCTGTCAAAACTTAAGTAAAAAGGTGAAATACAATAATATTTATCTTAAAATGCATCAAAATTCGACCGAAATACCCCCTATCAAATGTACAAAATTGAGGTTCATCAAACACATACACAAAGTATTTTGAGCGAGAGTTTATTTGTTACAGAATAAATATATACGATGCCATATTTTACAAACCGGATTAAATTATAAAAAAAAATGTTATATATGTTAACCTATATATTCCTGCATACTATACAAATTTTATATTCTTAAAGGTAACCTAACATGAATGCTTGGGGGTCATAACTTGATCTTTCCAAACTGAGTTCAGCCACTTGCCTTGCTTGTTTAACCTAATTATACACCATAACTAAATATGTTACTTATATAGTTATATTCTTAATAGCTTACACTTGCGTCTGATCTTTTCTTTGAGCCAAGTCTTGTACTCTACGCACAGGTTAAAGAATAAAAAACAGAAAAGTTTTTATTCCAAAAATAATCTGAATATATCACTTGTGCAACTGTGCTATTCATCTTGGACGAAATGAGAAATAACCCAACAGAAAATAGAGTTGCCACAACAGGTGAGGGGCATGAATGGGGCGGGCTATTCATTCAGTTTTGGGCCTGGAATCACTGTTGAGACCATTGTGTTCCATAGTGTGGCTGTATAAATGCGCACCATGTACAATAAATGCCCATACTTTGCTAATGGCAACTAACCATTTTTGTGTTTGTGTTCCTGCCGTTTCCCAGTAAAAATAGATGTACTCCATCTTGGGTAAAATATTGTTTACCCCCATGCTGTTTCACTCAAAATCACAACTACTAATACATTTTTCACAAAGCGACTTTTGTTATTGTATTTACCCTGCTAAGTATAGGTTCTCTCCACAATTCAATCCTGATAAGCACGGGCTATATCATTCAATAACCAACTATTATTCTCCCCTGGCCCAGTACATGAACTACACTGTACACCACGTCCCTGTTATGCTCACTAGAGCTAGTACACAAGCTATATTATTGGGAATAGACCACTTGAGAATGGTGGTTGGACCAAGTATAGCCCGAAATGAAATTTCCTGCAAAAACTACTTAGACACAACCTAACACTAACCCAATGATCAGTTGAATTAACTAAGTGATAAGCAAGCTTATTATGACAATGCAACTTGAAAACCAGAAAACAAAGTATACGGCATCCACACTCAGAATCAAACACGTACTTAAAATAACCATGCAATCAAGCAATTAACATTGTTTCAGCTCCAATGTCGAACCTATATCCAAACTCCGGCCACTGCTGAGATATTTTACTATAAACTGAGTGTTATTTGATCCAATCTATCCTCTCCAAGCTAGAAACAAGTTTCACACTTAATCGTGCTCAAAGCTCACTCACTCTAGCTAGATTTCAACTTAGCCATGCAGGATTTTTTCCCCACACAATCAGAGAGAGTATTCCAAGTTTAACTCAGCATAGATTTACAAAACCATAATCCCAGTGAAGCACAATGGTTGTAGTTTTCAGTGCCTCTCCCCTCTTGAAAACTTGGGTTTATGTGGGTATAAAAAAATTTGAACGTTACAGGTCTGCCCCTGAAAAACAATTATATTTACTTGGACGTGGGTGTCCATTCTTCATGGTTGCACACTGTCCCGATCTTTTTTAGCGTGCGTCACTAACTAGCTGTTGCAAAGGCTAATTAATTAGCCCCATTAGTTGCCTTTTGGAATCATCTTTGTATATTTAAAATTCTAAAACCGTATGAAACATAGACGAACAGAGTCTACTGAGAACATATTTTGAGCAGATTATCTCCACCATAAGCATGGTACCACGGGCCAATTTATACACCGTGACAACCAAAGAAGTTTTGGCTAAGAATTTAATTTTAATGTATTGTCAATGCAAAACTTTTTTAAACTATCATCCAATTTTCTATTGACACCTCATTAAATGAATATAGGTTAACTTCATGAAGTTGTTAACATAATCGAACTCACTAAATGAGGTGTCAATACAAAAATAAATGATTGTGTAAACAATTTTTACACCGGCAGTAGGCTAATGAGTTGTAGTAGTAGCTCAAAATGTCAAATAGCACCTAGATCCTGGGTAAGTGTCCTTCCTCCTCTCCCAACCCCACCCTCCATCCAACCAAATTATAAAACCAAACAAGTTTCTAAAATCTTCAGGTGGAGCTATCAATATTCACAATCGTTATCAAATAAGAATGCAATGCCCTTCAGATGGAGCACCCACAAACTACAATCTGCTCAGGGCATTGGAAGTTGGAATGTTTTAACGGAAGTAACTAACTGGACATATTTATGTAAGTCTCAAAATAAAAGAAATTTTCACCCAAAACAATGTAAGGGATTTTGAATGTTTTAACCAAAATTATAATCAGACAACCATGTTTAATAACTAAAACTTAATACAATGGCAAACATGATTATAAGTAAAAGAAAATGCAAATAGTTGAACTTAGTAAAATACAAAAGATGTCAAGTCTCATGGTTACACTACTAGCTAAGAGAATATGAAATTCTACTAAACAGAATTGAAAGTTGTGAATTGGTATGGGTTTCTTGAATACACACCTCCATTTACTTCACTTAGGTATGGGAACAATGAGGGGCAAGTATAAAAGAATATTTTCCATTAGGGTATCAGATGGGTCTATATATACCAACAAAAATATTAAAGAATAAGAATTCTAGTAAAGTTACGAGTCTAACAAATTCATTCCTGGTTCTTGACTGTAATACAATAAACCAAATATACAAAATGAGCAAAAGAAAATCCTAACATGAAGAAGGTCCAGTAACTTAAGATAACACAGGAGATTCAAACATCACATGCAAGAGTAAAGGTGAACTTGGTAAGAGTGAAAATGGAAGGAAGAAAATCAAGTACATCTCTCAATTTCTTTCTTCCATGTTTCACCTTCAAAATATCATTTGTGCCAAGCACACAGTTACATATCTGACATGTGCATACAGCTGAAAACAAAGCCAGAATAGAATTACTTTATACTGAATACATGGAAAAAATATAGAATATGAACTTGGTCAAATTGTAGGAAATAATAACAACGGATGAACATAGCACTCTAGAGTCTAGAATGTCATCTATTGTTGCATTAGGGTAACAATGAGTTGGATTGCACATTAAAGAACCAACAGAAAATTCCTCCTTGAATGTATGCATATATTAGAGGGCTCGCATAATAGATAGTCTGAATAGAAGCATTTAAAAGATGTATTGGACAAAAAAATGTGACATCTACATTCACAGTTTCATAGTTCAGTACAGATGAAAACAAGGAAGAAAATGCATTATTATTTATATAGAGTAGTTACATTAAAAATATTATGACTTAGACACAGTATACAATCATACCTAATCGAAGAGAGTACAGTTAAGAATGCATTCAACAGTTATGTGCACTTCAAACCACTTCTCATAACCAAAATGTTCCTGGACACCCCAGTGTAGATGCACAAAATGGCAGAGATACATCATCCATCAACAATGAATTGATCTTCTTGATTATCCCCCTCAACCCTAGCGTCGCCATGAACAATACCGTTTACATGATGCAAATTTTGCATCATTTGCGAAAGATAATGGTTGCTAGCACTAGTGTGATCAGATAGGCCAGCAGGTTGGGCAGTCCACTGTGAAAATATACCAAGTAATTGGCTAGTAAGATTTTGTTGCTCATGAAGAATACGAGTTTGCATCTGCCCCATTTCCGCTCGGTGTTGATTCAGCATCTCATCAACCCTCTTCTTCCATTCTAACCTCCTGCAATTCATTCTCTCCTCCCATTCCCTCTCGCGAATCAACTCTTCCTCTCTTCTTTTCCTTTCCATCTCATCATTCTCCTTCTCTATAGCTTCCCACTCAGACATCCTCTGCCTCCTCAGCTCCTCCCTCTCCTTTTCCCTTTCCTCCATTTTCTTTTCCCATTGCTTATCAAGCTCTGCTCGGAAGCTCTCCCTCCTCTGCCTCTCGCGCTCTCTATCCATCTCCCTTTGCTCGAACCGAGCCTCCATTTCCCTCAACTGCCCCAACTGATTAACAATCACCTTCCACGCCTTCTTCTCCATCCCCTTCACTACCTTCCTCTTCTTCTTCATCAAATTCGACCCTGTCACTTCCCCTTCCTCATACACAAAACCATTCTCCGCCGCATCATCTTCCCTCATTTTCCCACTCCCATTATAATTCACCTCCCCATCTTCACCATCATACTCAAACCCTAACCCTATCACCCCCTCATTCTCAACCCCATCCATAGCACCTCCAAAATCACCATCCCCATCACCAGAATTACCCATCTGCCCAAACTCAACCATATCCATTCCACCACCACCATCAAGAAACCCATCCCCACCATCATTAATTACCATCAAATCATTACTACCATTTCCACTAGCACTAAGTGCAACATCACCAAACACATCCTTATACCTAAGAAAATTAGACCAATGGGTTAGTCCCTCAACCCAATCAAACTCACTACTCCCATCATCGTCACCATTACCATTACCACAATCCCTTCCTTCTTCAAATTCAGGTTTCTTGATCTTCTGCTTCACGAGAAGGTACTGGTGCCGCATGTTCTGCACCTTCGTGGACACGTCCTTCCACGTCCACTGCCAAGGGTATGCCACGGGATCGCGAAGGTGATGGAGCGAGTTCACGTGACACGCTACGGGTCGGAACTTCTTCTCGCGAGTTCTCATCTTCGCGAGAGAACCGTCATCCACCATCTCGCCATACTTGTCGATCAGGGTTTTCTCCTCCGCCTCCGTCCATTTCTTCCTCCGAGGAGGAATCATCGGGAACCAGTGCCGACGGTGACGGTGACGGTGACGGTGACGGTAACTGCGGCGGTGACTTCTTCTTCCTCCTCGTCGAGCACCAGAACCTTTTCCGGCAACGGTTCTGATTGCATCGAGAACACGAAAATCGTTCCACTATGGAATCGGATTGATTGTCTCTGAAAATCTCAAGAAGGAGAAAATAAAAGGGTTTTGGAATCGGATTTTCCCGAAGAGATAAATTTTCCCGAGAAAATATGAAGTAGGAATCTGGCTAACTATGGAATTAAGTGAAGAAGCTATGAAGTGAAGAAGCTATTTCAGACCACAGCAAAATGGCTTTAGCTTTTTTTTTTTTTTTTGTCAGAATATTATTTCTCGAATATTCATCTGATTTTATGATTTTAATTTTTTGAGTAAAGCTACGGATGGATCCTTCACAAAAAAAAATTTGGTGATATTTCAATCCCTGAAAAATATCGATTTAATCCTCAAAAATATAAAATGCGGATCAAATTGATCAGTTTTAGATTAATTTTTAGGGACATTTTAGTCCCTATCAGGAACTATTTTGACCAACATTTTATATTCCTGAGGATCAAATTGATATTTTTCATTTCTTAGGGACTAAAATGTCACAATGATTTTTTATCGAGGACCAATTTCGATCATTACTCTAATTTTTAAATAGTATGAAATAATCAATGAGTAAATCTCATATTTGCCCATGTCGTATCAATTTGGTTCCTGATATTTTCAAAATTTTAAAAACATTCCCAAAGTTTTCAAACATATATTACTCAATAATCACTCTTTGGCACCGATATGTGGATGATAGGAGTGATAATGGGTTCGAACCCTTTAAACAAGTGATTAAAATTCGAATTAACTCATATATATGAAAAAAAACATGATTAATTGAGTACAACCATTTAATATTATCCACTACCACACAAACTAATCTCCTCAATTGTAAGAGGTTACAAAAACCTAAATAATAACTCTTCCTGTTGAAGCGGTTATCGGCATGACTAGAAAAACACACGTTAGAATCTTGCTAAATTTTCTATATTATTTTCAAATTTCCTTTTTGCATAATTTTCTTTTTCTATTCAAAATTCTTTTTGTTTGATTTTATAAGTTTAATTGTTATATATTGATAGTGTAAAACTTTTATATTATTAGCTAATTACAAATTCATGATATGGATAATTTTTAAAGTAGTTAAAATAAAAGTCAAATATTTTTATTAATGTTATAAATTATGATAGGTTGACAATATAAAAATATTTATACTAATAGTATATATCAATCAGAAATTATGATATGTATAACTTTTAAGGTAGTTAAGATAAGGGTCAAACATTTATACTAATATGATAATTTATGATTAATTGACAGTACAAAAATCCTCTACACTAATAATGCATATCATTTAAATCGTATTGATTTAGTAAAGGGGCATGTTAAAGTAACTTCTTTCAAAAGTTCTTTTAACATGATTAAGACCCATTTGTTTAGGTTTTTAAAAAAAATTCTTCACCAACATTTTTTACAGAATTCATAAAAGCTAAATGTTTTAAATAAAAATCCAAGCAAACAACCATATGAATGTTAGAAATGATTTTTGATCCAAAAAAATGTGTTTTTTATAAGGGAAAAACCAAAACAAACGACTCTAAAACTCGACACTTAATTTGTTTGCATTTCTTTAAATGTCTGTACAATAATTTGGATAGATATTCTAGTTGTTTTCAAAATAAAATATGCTTTTTTAAAAGTATAAAAGAAGTGTAAGGAATTAAGGAATGAAGACCCTAATGGGCCACGGAAAATGAAAGAATACAAAAGCAATTATCAAGAAAATCACCACCTTACTTGGTCTCAACTCTCATGTCCTCTCACTTATCTTTCTGTATGTGAAAATGATAGTGACATATACCATTCAAGGTAGGTGTAAAATGTGGAATGTTCAAAAATATTGCAGTAGAGTTCTCAATTCTTGGTGTTATCTAGTGACTTTCAAGAAGTGTGTTAGAAGTTTGTGAGTGAAATGCACGTGTAACTATTAAACATAATTACTCGTGTGTCTTCATTCTTTCTCTTCTTGAGCCCCTTTTCTAGCCCATTAAAGTGCAACACATCAAGAGTATTCATCTCAATTTTTTTTTATCAAAAAAAATCTCAAGTTTTTTTTTTACACAAGGGTATCTTTCAATTGAAAGTCGGAGATTAATTCTTTTTGAAGCGTAGAGATCATCCAGGGGAGTCTTGTTTCTCTCAACGAAATTTTTCTATATACACGACAGGAATTGAACCTCTGACTGTATATTTAAGGAATCCAGAATCTATTCTACACCCTCCTTGACCATGTCTAGATGTTGATCTAAAGATTAATCAAAATTTGAATTCATCTAGCCTAGACAGAAAAGAAGAGCTTAATAAAAAGGAAAACGGAAAAAAAGAGATTGAGTTGATCCTTGTTTATTGATCATACTATACATGTACACTCAGTCAAATGAATACTTCAAGTTCTCTTTTACTTATGTGTAAGAATGATATTGAAGTATGTGAAGACCAAAATATGAACCATAAATATGTTCCAAGGATCATAATCTCATACTGATGAAGATATCATTTAGGCTTTTACCTTTTAGCTATTTACAAAACAAACCGTCTGTTCATAAAATCTGGGAGGGGAAAAATCAAAAGAGAAAGACTACATGAAACTAAATTGTGGTATGTCTCTAAAATTGTCAGAAATGTTTCCTGTAATCTTTCACATTAACATCATATTTTTTGCCTTGCCTTTTTCAATATTACAAGCTTGCTAGAACCAGACAATACCTCTCCTTCACTGGCTTTCTTCTATTTGAAAGACCATAGCATAGCCTTCATCAGATTTTCAAAGCTGTTTAGCTTGGGAACATAGATGAAAGACCATTGCTGTCCTGCCATGATTCAAAAATCCAAGGCTATCAAGTTTCTGAGTTATTATTAGCAGCACGGTCTGGAGTAGTAAAAACAGGAGGTTCTGAGGGTCTATTTCCCATATCCTTAGTTTTGTGAAGGAGAAAGGTCCCAGATAAAATTGTGACAAAGCCACACAGCTCAGTAGCAATTTGTGATGCATTTTGTGTGTCCCAGTCCTGCAGCAAATAAAGAAAGCACCAAATCAGACAATGACTTATAATCCATTTGCAAATTGCCAACCAAGGTATTATTTTAAGACTAATGAAGATGTGAGCCTAACAAGGCAATATAGCAATACAGATAACTATTTTAAGAATCTTATTGTCCATTTTTTTATTCTTGCAATCAGTCCTCTAGAATGTAATCCTCCCTCAAAGCTTGAATCATTCTTGTAATAAGTAATAGCCATACTAAAGCATCTTTTAGACAATCACTCACTTCTGTCGTCATAATTACTGAATCCATTTTACCTCAAAAGAGTTGTATGCTACTATATACATTTTCTTCTCCAGTGTGTTTAGAAGAACTTCAAATTTTCCCAGATTGCAATGTATACCTTTGATCATTGAAATGCAAATTAAAATCCTATTCTATAAAGAACTGCGTATGAGTATGAGGCATGTTAGATATATAAAACTATTCATATGCCTTCACTTAACAAATTAAGGTTTGAAGAGAGATGGTTCATGACAACACAGAACCTTAATCAGTCCAAAGTCTAGAAATGTCATTGCTCTAGTTGGAAAATACAAATAAAAAATAATCAAGAAGCCACAGACAAATCATGACAAAAAAAGTGCTGTTTTCCTTCAATTTTAATCATACTCCTGTAGTCTTCATGGTCTAACTGTAACCAAAAACAACAAGGAGAAACAAGAATCATATACCTGAAAAATCTAAATTGGGCTCTTTCCTTCTCTTACTATCCTTTATGAATTTCCAGATGAAGCAAAATTGTTCTATCAAGATTTCTGGATTTGGAAGTGATTCATGACTAATGAATATGCTATGACATGCAAGTATATATTGTGCCGATAAAATGTCATTTTGCTTGTTTTTTTAAAACTACCATATGAGTTAATATGTGGTAGTTTTATCCTTTATCTCGCAACAAGCAAAATAAGCCTGGTTTAACAAAAAAAAATATGAAATCACACAAAGAAGACATTTTAGGCGTTATGTTCTTCAAACAACTACCAAGCAAGGATCAATTGTACCGTAGGCAACAAACACATAGGTCTTGGAGCATATCATACTTTTTGTTTACAAGTAACTTGTAAAGAAAAAGTAACGCTACAACATGATATGAATCTTAGGAGAACCACACCACAAAAACTAGTCGGTGTGGTTGGGGAGCCCAAGGCCATATACCCACACCGGAAGCCCATACTTCTTATGTGGGACTCAAGCCCCATAGCTTGCAATTGAATCCTAACACAACCTCATATTATAAAATACAAAAATAAATGAAATTCTAATTATGATTGACCTAATACTAGAGGTGATTATGTTTCTCATACTTTTCATATTTCTCATTCAGTTTTACTTTTGCTATGCATTGTGAGGAAGTAAGCATTTTATTTCCATAAACTACATATATCCAGATAAATTAGTAGCTTCACCTAGTACATATTAAACAAAAGCAAGAAATGTTAAAGATTATATACAGAGCCACAGAAGGTAAGTAGTCACCTTGAACATGATTATGCTGGCGAAGATGGTCAGTGATGTAAACATGACGTAGTAAACTGGTGATACGACTGCAGTGTTAAAGGTGTCCAAAGCCTGCAAACATGTTTCCAAATAAGATAAATAGCATTACAACATAATTAGTAAGGTAAATAATCTTGAACTGCTAACTCGACACACTTATTAGTTATTTTCAGGATTCTAGCATTACTGATGTAAGAGAATGCTGAAATGAAGTAAAGTTCAATTCTAAGTACGCTAGAAATCAGTAGCATAAAAGAATGCCATATCATTCCCAGAATATTACATGTTAAGCTTTATTCATCCTTAACTGAAAGTGGAAGGGTGTGAAACATTTCAATGCTAATTGAGAAAAACAGTAAAAAATTTGTTTATAACTTTTCCAAATGCCACATACTAGATTATGCAATGCAAACGTGGTCATTTAGCTGGTGCTAGAAGCCCCAAAAAATGAGAAAGCATAGTTAAATTTTTTAGTCATTAAAATTTATCATCTAAATACTGAGTCTCAAATGCTGAAGGTCCCACAAAGAGCAGAAATGTTTTTGATACCAGTACTCCAATCATCAGCAATGTGTGTGTGTGCGTGTGCGCGATTTGGATAATCATTTAAGTTATACTCTGGATGACACAGCACAATGACAGCCAACATATATGCACAAATAGATATAATACAAAAGCTTACCTTGTTCAAGTAGTTAATCTGCAAAAGACAACATCCTATCACAACCACTGTAAAGAACCAGGTCTGAAAGTAAATGAATTGATTAGTGCCTTCAAATGTAAGCTTCAAAGCTATTCCCACTGCTTTCACACTCATAACCTATGCAACAACAAGATCAGCATTAATAAATTTATAGGGGGCAGGTTTATGGTCAACCAGGACACATATGAGCATTGAAGATATAATTAGTACCGTAAGTGAGCCCATGAGAGAACATATTGCAACATATATGAGCAGATGGGTCTGCCCATAGCGTGGGACATAATAGAAAATGAGGACGGCAACTAGAATCACAACTGCAACAGTGTAGAGAATAAAACCTGATGATGAAGAGAGAGAAAAAATCAATGTTAGCCCAATTAACCATAAATGAATGCTTTGAATCCATTAAGACCACAATGCATCCCACTTGTTGATCCCTCCACTTTGACTTCTGACAAGATCCAATGCCAAAAATAAAATGTTCAATTCAAACCAAGCATTCAATGGTTAAAATACCTAGTTCTGTAGCAAGCTGCCACACTTCCTTAACAGAATGAATATTTCTTTCATGTGGCGCATGCAAAACAATAGTTGTAGATCCCACCATACAAAGAGCACATCCAAGCACACCAAAGATATGTAATCTCTCTTTCAAGATAAAGTGAGCTAGCACTGCACTGCATCATGATATGAGTTTGCAACTGTTTCTTGTATGCAGGTATCCAGATTAAAAGTTGGTGAAAACGGAATTATCCTAAGAAATTGTGTTGTGAATAATAACATGTTTCTTACCTGAAAATGATGCTTAAAGCTCCTAAAGGAGTTACAAGTAGTGCAGGAGCAAATGCATAAGCTGCAAAATTGGCTATTTCCCCAACGATCACTACAAAGATTTAAGCATATATGGAATTAGTTGATGAAGTTGGGAAGAGACACAAAGAAGATATAAGTTACAAAATACTAAGAGATAATGAAAAATATGCTCTAAGAATGACCTATATAAATAGCACAGGATGGGTCCTTGCCAGGATATTCTGATAGCGATTATCACTTGAAAAAAGGTTCCTTATTCTTTTGTGACATTGAAACTTGAACGTTTGACAATTACACTTTTCCCCCTTTCCCCTTGCTTTTGAGAGTAAACTGGGGAAGCGTCACAGATCATTACTTCATGGTTTGAACAGATTAAAAGCTCATTTGTATAAAAGGGGCAATATTAAAACAATAATGCTACTCGCACATACTTACACACACATCATTTCACATCTATACAGTTTTCACCATCAGATTATAACTAGTCCCATCTCATTTTCTATATACCTACACCCTGATTCTGCCACATAGATAGAGATGTGAGAGAGATGTGTGTGGAAGTAATATTTAGTAGCATTTTTCAGATTAAAAACAAACACAAAATACAAAAGTGAAGTATTAGATATCCTCAACTATATCATTAAGTAATACAACACCCACATTTAAAAGAATTTTAAGAAACAAGAACAAAGGAAATAAGAGCTGTAAACAGGGACAGATTAACCTCTTGCTCAACCATGAATTAGGTGGGTCCAACATGCAACAAAATTTGCCCCAAGGAATGTTATATAATATGCAGCTTATATACTTAACCTTGTCAAAAGGGATGGATTGCATATGCAAAAATGCTACATAACATATTAAAATTCAGTAAAGGGAGCAACCAAAAAAATCAAAACCACTTACTTGAGGTCATTCCAATCCACCACCACGGTTCATATAGGTAAGCATGCCCTCCCGAGGCTGATCAAATCAAAGCAAAACAATTATAACAATTAAACAAATGACAATTCAATGCATTGTAAGTTCAAGATTTTTAAATAACCCAAATGAAAATTAAATTAAAGCAGGCCAAAAAAACATCAACAGAAAAGGAAAAAAAGGAGGAAGAAAATTAGAAGAGGTTAATTACCTGCACTTTTCCCTGTAGTGCCAGCTTTTCTAAGCCCCATTTTTTTAATTATAAAGCTAGAGCCAATGAAAATGCTGGAAGATAGAGCTAGAACAAGCCCAGTTACATTGTCAGAGGATATCCCCATGTATATTCACAGGGATAAAAAAACGATACCCCAAAACGTCTTTTGATTCAAAAGAAAAGCAACTTCAGGGCCAAGATGTCAATCCAATATGCCTTGACCTTGAGCCATTGATTCAAAAGGAAGGAAAGTCACATATATATCTTATTAACAACAACAAAAAATCATACAATGAATTGCATAACGTAAAGTATGTTATTATGTATATATATAAATCATGATATAATGAAGTGTAACATATTATATATACATACATACCTTCTTGGCACCTTATAAATAAGTGTGTAGCTAAAAAACCATGGTTCATGAGATTATGAATTGGGTTGATTATGTTTGAACATGAAAACCGAGATAAAGTTGTTAATGATTGAGGTTGATGAGGAGGATGAAGAGGTAACGGAAAATGGAATGGAGACGCTAGAGGGGCAACGGTGTGTATATCCGTTACGTATGCGTCCCAGAAACAATAACCTCAATTTATAATTAAGATCCTCCGCAACCTACGTTTTCAAACGCCATGTTGTGCTCTGCTGTGCCTGTGCTGCCCGACATTATTATTTACTTCTGTGATAATTGTATTTTAACCCCGTCTACTTTAACATATTTCGTGAATCACCCCTTTCAATTCATTGAGAGAAGTAGAATATTCACAAGAATCTAGGGGCTGGACATGGGTACGGGTCGACCCATCCTATGTTATAAAAAAATAATTGTTAAAATATCATAATATCTCATTATTTTCTACATAAATATGGATATCTTAGAAGTTGGGTTCTATTTATTATTACTGATTTGTTTAGTTTAATAAGGACTGGGATATGTATTAGTACAAATGGACTCAATATAAACCATATACTATCACATTGAGATATAATATTATTCTTTAATACTCTGCCTTACTCATTGAGCCTAATTTTTTACATGGATCAAAGCCATGGTATCCATTGAAGATCTTAATAATAGTAGTGAAATTGTTTTTGAATTGTTTTAATACATTATTATTATTTTTTATTTCATCAAATTGTTTAATTTTGATGATATTGTGCTCCAAATTGAAGTGAAATTGTTTCATTTTGTAGTTTCAAGATGCAGTTTTTTCGTCGTCATTTTTTAATCAATCAGTTCCCCTATTTGTGCCCTGATCATTTGCCTGATCCAAACTGAAAATTGGCTTTGGTATCAAATGCAAGGTTTCATCCTGATGCACGGTCCCCGTGTGTGTTTGCAATTGGGTTGTTTGCAACATTTCTTTGTTGCGTTTTACCAAGACCTCAAATTATTTAGTATTTTATTTGTTTAATTGGGTTTAGGATTTAGTTGGGTCTTTAAATATCCAAAGACTCACCCAACCCGACCCATTTGGATATCTTACAAGATCCTTAAGCCAATAGCCTCTTTAGTTTCTTATCTCTTTTCTTTCTTAAAAATAAAATAATTTTGATGCACTATGTTATAAAAAAATTTATATCATTAATCAATCATATATTATTATATATGTAATTTTTAAGAAAATTGTTATGAAAGTCAAATATTTTTAATAACATAATAGTATAGATTAGACAAGTGTAAAATACTTTTAGACTAATTTGGCATTTTTTAAAAATCATGACATTTTCTGTAATATTTGAACATTACTCAGGTTTACTTTGTAGTTTTCTTTTGACGTTTATGGATGAAAAATGATAAGTGAGTGATAGAATAAATCTTGTATGAGCATATGTCCATTCGGATACAACTAATTCGTATTTTAAGATATTTTTAAAACAATTTTTATAAGGACTTTATTATCTTTTTAAATTAGTGATTATTAAACATTTGATTAATTTGAAGGCGGAGGGAGGGGGAGCCTACATAGGCCATGACCTCCCCATGTTTTTATAATTGTTTTTTACGTGCTATAGTTTATTAACTAGTCCTATTGAAGAATCTACTTCTTGCACAAACATGTGTTCTTTTATATATTCAAGGGATTCAAAGAGAGAAAGGAAAATAGCCAGAATACCAAGTCCTCTCGTGCTCACAAAACCTTTGCGAACATGCCATATAGTAAAATATCCTTATGATTATACTCAATCCTATCTAAGGACCGCTGAACCCCTATCATTTTGTGGCCTGATCTTTTGCCATATCCAACAAATCTTCATGAAATAATTATTTTAACCATATACTATCAATCAACTGCATTGCCTCTATATATTAAATTTTTTTTTTGTTGTTATTTTATTTTATGCATATTTCGTTTTGACCTTCCTTATATGACATTCCTGACTCCGCCCTTCGATTGATGGTACCCGATAGACACAGTGTTCATAGAAGACAGCATGATAATACCAAATCCATAACATGTGAGGTAATAAAATCTAGCGTGCAAAAAATAAAGTAAAACTAATTTCAATCAATTGTACAAATATAAATTAATAAATTAATGTGTTCAAGTGCGTTTGACCATCACATTGGACCAAGCTAATACAATCAGGATCTATGGATTGGAGTATAAGAGCCCCTTTAATTAGCTTTTGTATTTAAAAAAAAAGTAAACATTTTTTTCAAAAAAAAAAATTACTTATAAAATTTTTAATCTTGTTTGGTTGGGCTTATTGAAAAATGAAAATACAGTTTTAGGAGAAGCTGGATTTTATAGCTTCTAGGAAAAACGTTTTTTTTTAAAAGAAGAGAGATAATCACTTTATAATTTTTTGACAAAATTATTCCATCAAAATTTTCAAAATGCTCATTAATATCCTCACTTTTTATTAATTAAATTATTTTGAAGTAAAAATTATGAATATAGGAATTGTAAATTATATAATTAATTTTTAACATGTTTAAAAAAAATTATCCAAACATATTTATTGAAAAGTATTTTTATCTATTTTATTTTAATTTCATAAAAAAACACTTTTTTCAATATTTTACCCAAACAACTTAAAATCACTTTTCAAACTAAAATCATTTTTCAAACTTATAATCAAACGTAAAATAATTTCTAGTTTTACATTAATCACCTTTGTTCGATACGTTTTTGAAAAAACGTTTTTTAATATAAAAAAACTAATCCTAAGTCTCAAACGTTAATCATTTTACGAGAAAAAGCAGACGTAGATATATTAGATTTTTTTGGTTTAGTTAATCGTTTTTTTTGTTTTTCAGGATATCCTCTACATGTAATTACGGAGACTAATTCCATGAGGTATTTGATGTCAATATTAAAGAACTGACATTTTATAATCAAGTTTTCTCCGTTCATAAGAGTTAGAAATTAAATCTCTGACCACTTGCTTAAGGGATCCAAACCTTTTACAACTCGGATCAATCACGTGTTGGTAGTGTTGTTAATCTGTTTGAGCCAAAATCTTCATTATATCAAAATTTGAGGCCATTTTTTTATTCTTATTTACATAAAAAATATGGGAGTTCACTTCTTTATTTTTGTCTGGTCGTGGTTCTTGATTTTTGTTTTTTATTTTATTAACGATATCCAATAGACTTAATGTGAGATGCTACAACAAAATTTATGAAAATAACCATGCTATTTTAAAATATTTTAAATTAAAATGGTTGAATTCAGTTATCCAAAATTAATTGAACTTTACTAATAATAATATTACATTTTTCATCTAAAGAGAGTATTAGTTACTCCATCTAAAAGGTGAATTCTTCGGTACCTCAAGGATAATTTTATCCATCCTAGATGGTCCAATCAGATAGTGAGAATCATATGACTTGACTCACTAACATGACCCATTTAATTGAGTTGGCACATTCTGATTGGATAGGATAACTTTTACCCCAAAATTATGGAGGTACCAGAGAATACATCCATCTAAAAACTCTATATCATAAATAGTTTCAAACCAATAGAATGCACCCGGTCATTTCCCTGGTTCGTAATATCAATATGATGTGGATAAGACTCTTTAAAGTGAAATTAAATATAAAGTGAAAGATAAGAATATATCCATCATCAATTAGTTAAAATTCATAAGATCTTAATCTATTAAATGATTTAAAAATAAATTCATCATTACCTTCTTATTTTAGATTTAAGTTTATTTTAGAAGAGCTTTTTTCCCTTGATATTTCATTGGAGGCACCTAGGCTATACTTTACTTATAACATATTTATTGGTTTGGTCGGTTTTTCTTGCTCATCCCATTTGTCATTCTTGTACCATATAACTATACAAGAGTGAGTGTCAACCTTGTGAGTGTATAGTTGTGACACAGCCAAGATAACTATCATCGATGGCCAAGTATTTAAGGAGTGTCGTATAAATCCCTGAATTGCAAATCCAAATTCACCTTGGTATCAAACGGATGCAGTTTCACCATTTGTCGATTCGCAATTAGCTTTGGATCACTTTCAACCCAAGTGAATGGAACAACCGCCACATTTTTGTCGGTGCATGCTGGCATGTTAAAAGCTCCTAAAACACTGCATCAACATGTTGGTTACGCGGTTTGTTCCTTCGTAGGGACAAAACAGCAGCACCACAGAGATTGGGAACTCTTCTCATGAACTTTTGGTGGATGGGAAGGGTTAAGTTTAGTTTTTATAATAATTTGATATTTTGACACGAATTTAATTTGATTATAGCCCCAATTAATGATTGGGTTCAAATTGTGTTGATTTAGTATTTAAATAAAATATATAAATTTAAATATTATGTATAAATCAATCATCAAATTTTAAAAGTAGAAAAATAAAAGTAATGAATATTTTACAAAATATGTTTTAAAATAAAAAGTTTAATTAAAATACAGTATCGGACGATCAGTGTAAAGTTTTTTAAACTGTCAACCAATCAAATATCACCTCATGCATTATTATAAAGGTCAAACATTTTAAACAATGTGACAATATATCATTGGTTGTCAGTGTAAAACTTTTTACACGGATAGAACATTGTAATTAAATACTAAAATAAATTATATAATATAAAAACATTGTGAATTCTATGGTATTCTCTAATAATTTTGAGGTAACTTTTACCCTGATTATGTAACTCAATCAGAAGGCGTCACCTCATCACTTGGACAACCCATCATTGTTTTTTTAGATACACATCCAGTTTTTTCTCTTTTAACTTTAGATCCAAAAGGACCTACTTGCAAAAAAAATCATTAAAGGCCCTTTTAACTTTTTATTTTTACTTTTGAATCCAAAGATACTTTCTTGCAAAAACAAAACACAAAATGTGGGGTCTCTCTGCAAAAACATATCAGACTTAACTCTCACTTTACAATTTCAGAATATTTTTCCTTCACAAAATCATTGTGAAGGGTGAATCCTAATCCCTCTATCATTGAAGGTTGAAGGAGCATCATGTGAAGCTTCAAGCAACCGCGATGGCGGTGCTTCAGAGCGAGACGATAGAGGTGCGTCTGAGATAGCGAAGGATAGAGACATTCTGGCAGATCTGTGCGTGGACCGTGACTTTGCCGTGTGTGGTGACGAGAGTTGATGGTTGGATCTGAAGAACGACATCTTGGTTGAGTGGTTAAGACATTGTTTGTTCTCAGCTTGCGGCAAGTTGGGGCACGCAGGAGACAACGATGCTGCAAAAGGACAATGTGGTGTTAGGCTTGTGATTGATTGTCACTTTGTGGTTGAAGTACAGTCATTGCCATACTTGACTCCCCACCTTCACCGCAAAAGCAATGACACTTATGGGGTGAACTTTGTTCATGTTGGTTCTACAACAAAAATCCATGAGTTCTTTGTCAGGAACAACCTTTCCCTTGGCGTCACTTGTCAGCCCATCCAAACTCGGGTTCTATGGTTTGACAAGTACCGAACAACTCCTCTACGAACGCGACCACCTTTGCCTGGCTCCGCCGTGCCAATATCTCCTCCGCCATGAATAATTCTCTTGCGAACGCGAACACCTCTATCTGGGTTCTAATGGTTCTCGTTGGGGTTCAATAGTAGGAGTTTTGATTTCAGATCGTGGATGAAAGGTTTGATTAAGAGGGGATTTTAGGTGTTAATTTTTTAACTTTTAATTTAGCAAAGATACCCCGAACTTTTGAGTTTTATTTTTGCAAAATGGAACCTCTGGACCTAAAAGTAAAAATAAAAAAGTGAATGGGCTTCCTATTTTTTTTTGCAACAAGGTCCTTTGGGCCAAAAGTTAAAATAAAAGTTGAAATGTGTTTTTATGCAAAAAAAAAAAAAGGGAAGTTTGTCTAATCTGGCACTGACATGGACTCTTTTTAATTTCATATACACATAGATTTTTATATAATTTTGGGGTCTTTCCCTTTCCATTACGGAGTTGTCCGACATAATTACATAATTTTTATTTTTCATGGAATAATTAAAAAGTTGTAATCATGTATATGAATTTGTATTGTATATAAATTAAATTGTTTCACAAATGAAAATTGCATATTTTTTATTTTTTTGTAAACCATTATTAAATTTTTTATTTATTTTTTTAATGAAAAGAGTACAATTCTCTTTGATCGTTATAGTTTAATTTAGAATTTTCTTTATTCATTAAACTTGATAATCTTACGTTATACATAATATCTTAATGACAAAGTTATTTTATTAAAAAATGTTATTTTTGTCCAAATAAAAAAAGTGGACATGAAGGTATGAAAATTAGAAATCACATATTAAAATAACATGTATACTACCTTCCCTTTTTTTTTTTCAAATATGTTTTTTGACGAAGTTGCACAAAAAATTAAGAAGACTAATAAATAATCTTGTTAATAAGCAAATTTAATCTTATTCTAACGCTTATTCATAGAATTCAAGCTCTGCTTCATTCTTGTAATTCTGTCTTTTTTGTTAGTAATTCAGAATCTAATAAAGAGCATAGATGGATTAGCTGGAACAAACCCAGCATAGGCACCATAAAGATCGAAGTGGATGGTAGCTTTGGGAACCCAGGGAAAGTCGTGTGTGAATCTGATTTTCTGGAAGCAATTGAGTTGATGAAGTATCTGTTTCGTTTAGATTATTTTCAATATAAACATGAAAATAACGCATCCGGAGTTAATTATTTTGAAAGCTATGTGAGAGTAGCATTCTCCCAACATGATTTTCAAACGTGATTTTATCTTTATAAAATTTAAAACAAACAGGTACTAAAAAAGCGAAGTTGCAATTCCATTCCTACGCTAGAGTCATTCGTGATATTAGAATTTTGTTGAATCAAGATTGGCAAGTTGATATTAATCATGTTATAAGGGAAGTGAACCAGGTGGCAGATTAGCCAAATCAGGGGCTAGAAGTAACCATACCTGGACAATTTTGGAGCAAATCCCTGCTGATTTGCAATGTGCTCTGCTAGCAGATGCTTTGTCCGTAGCTTTTTCCAGGCCTTAGTCTTTTTTTTTCTTATCCCTTTATTATCTACCAAAAAAAAAATTTAAAGTGCCTTGAAGTTTCAAAGGAAAGCAACGTTGAAGTTCAAATATTGCTTATAAAGAAATTTTTCACAATTTAAGCTAGGTAAGTTATTCTTAAATTCTGATTTTTTTGATTGTTTAGGTTTATATCTTGCTCTTAGTACTTCTCTTTATTTTTTCTAGGAACTTCAATGAGGTTTTTCATATTTTAATTTATTAAAATGATATTTCAACATATTCACATATATATATATATATATATATATATATATATATATATGTGTGTGTGTGGGGGGGGGGGGGGCATGCGCACACCACACCAAATGTTGTCGTTTTTAGTCCAAACAACTAAATTAATACAAGTAACTCAATTTTTCTATATTTCTTACTTCAAATAGAACTCATACATAAAATTGTTATTCCGTTTATTGCACATATATTTTGAATTTAGAAATATAAATTATAAACAATATTATTCATCGGCTAAATTACTCTTTTGGTCCCTCATTTGTTTTAATTTATTCAATTTGGTCTCTCTATTTTAAAAATATTCAAGTTGGTCCCTTACTTGTCAAACATTAAGCAATTTAGTCCTTTCCGTTAAGTTTCATTGTTAAGTTGAAAAATTAAAACAAATGAGGGACCAAGTTGAATAAATTAAAACAAATGAGAGACCAAACGAGTAATTTAGCCAAAACTTAACGATGAAACTTAACGGAAAGGACCAAATTGCTTAACGTTTGGCAAATAAGGGACCAACTTCAACATTTTTAAAATAGAAGGACCAACTTGAATAAATTAAAACAAATAAGGGATCAAAAGAATAATTTAACCGTTATTCATCACTTATGAATATCTTATGCATTGCATGAGTACCGGTACTAGTAAAATAAATAAGTAAAGGTGTATTCATCAATGATTTAATTTAAAACATTTTAAAATCTTAATCTACTAATAATTTAATGATGCTTCCACCCTTATTTGCTCACTTTACTAATATGCTCATTTAAAGAAGTCTTATTTGTTATCTTTTAGGCACTCAAATTATTATTTAATACATGTAACTATATTTTTAAATATATTATATTTCTATATCGGCCCCATAATTTTACTCATCCAATAATGATTTAAGTGTATGTGAATCTAATTAAAATTTACTTTTGGCTATGGAGTGATTATACAATGCACCTTTTCACTTATGGTGCATCATGCACCCAGTGATTTTGCCCGTCTTCAAGGTGAACAATTAATAAAGCAACCAGTTTTTTTAGTTACAACTGTGACGTAAAACTAATGATAATTGAAAATACATTTTCATTGCCTCCCTATCCGGCCACAACTCTCCACCACTACCACGACACAGTGATCACAGACCTCCTCCGCACACTCAGCCTCGTACCGTGACTTTGCCCCTCAAACACTGCGAAAACCCCAACCATCTAGCTCCACCCACCCCAATAACCATGAACATCCAATTAGGACCTAGATGGGCGTCACCTACAACCAATTTCCAAAATGATTGACGGCACTGAGGAACAATGAAAAACAGATCTAGCGCAGTGAAACTTGGTTGTGGCCGTCGGCGCCCCACCACCCCACGCTGTCGAATCCCTGTTCGAGATTAGATCTGTCCTTCCTCCGTTTTAATACTAATAGCAAACTTAACAAATTCAATATGAAGAACTCAAGGAGGGTTGGGTGACCAAAAGAAGAGATGAAAAAGGTTATTTAGAAAAGGGTGAGACTACATAGGAAATAAGGCGTAATTTAAAACATGTTTGATTTTAATTAATTTAATTTAATTTTTTTTTGAAAAAAAATAACTATCTCACCAAAATTTGTAACGATGTGACAATTTACGATTGTTTGACAATGTAAAAAATCTTTATACTGACGGTACATTCCAATTAATCTAATAAATAAACAAACCAAATTAGTGTACAACAAAGTTATACATTACTTTCTTTTTTTATATTGATCTAGCATGTAAAATATTAATTAAATATTATTAATTACATAATTTATTTTAAAAAAGAAAGCTGAAGATGGTTAGTCATGCAAGTTTTAACATTAAGTTCATAAGTTTAATTGGTATGCATTATCAATGTAAAAAGTTTTTAACTATCAAGTATCAATCAATCACAAATCATTATATGAGTGACTTTTAGGAGACATTTGGTTGAGAGATTTTTTTTAGGGTGCGTTTGGATGGGGTATTTCAAAATTCTAGGGTATTTAAAATATAAGGCAATTGAATTACTTCATTTGAATTATCTTCATTTTGAAAATACTGTGTTTGGATAGAGAAATTCGAATTCCTTGTATTTAAAATTCTTTGTTTGGATAAAGCAATTTAATTCTGTTTAATTTTAAAATTTCATTTCGCAATATTTATTTTTAAATTTTAAATTTTACTATAAAATGTGATAAAAAAATAAACATTAGTAATTTTAAGTAACAAATTATTCCAAACAGACATCAATGGTCTAGTGGTTGATCTTCACTCTTTCACCTTGGAGGTCTAGGGTTCAATTCCTATTTGAAGCTTTTGGACCCAAAAAATTAATTAAAATTTAAAATATTTTCATAAATAGCTAATTTTAGGAATAATTAAATAATTAATTATGTCATTATGCATAAAAAATGGCGGCAAGTGGTGGTTGTTGACGGTGGTAGGAGGTTTTGCGGTGGCCGGAGCTTGGCGGCTGCAGGAACTCGGGCGGCGGCGGTCGGTGGCCGGAGGTAGGAGGAGGTGGCCGGAGCTCGGTCGGCGACGGTCGGTGGTGTTCGGAGGTGGTGGTCGGCCGCCTGAGGTGGTGGCCAAATGTGGAGAGAGTGAGAGGAATTTATAAATTCCATCTATCTAGGTGGGGATTTGAAATTCCTTCATTTACACTACAACAAATACCCTATTAAATTCCAAGAATTTCAAATACTTTTTAAAAAAATATCCAACCAACAGATTTTGAAGTAAAGTAATTTAATTGCCCTATAAAATTACTTTACCCTCTAACAATACTTCATTCAAACACACACTTAGTTTCCCAGGAATCCTAACGCGGGAATCCTAAATTTTCATATTTGGTATGCTGATTTAAAAAAAAACACATTTGTAGGAATGTTTTTTGGCTATGTTTCTCCCTAAAACATTCTCATAAGATAAGGTGAGAATCCCAGTTTCTCATGGACATGAAAAAGTTTTTATTTTTTAAAAAGACGGTTATATCTTAGTTTTCATGGTCAATATTAATAATATGTTAAAGTATATTTTTTTTTAGAGAAAAGAATCTTGATATAAAATCAAGACATGAACGAATACTAGCATGCATTATTTTTTTAAATTATTTTAATTTTTAACTATTTTATAATATTTTTTATTTTCAATTAATTTATATTCAAAAGCATTTTGAAAATAATAATAACATTATGAAGAAATATGCCCTTAAACCAAACACGATTTTCAAGTAGCACTCTGAGAAATATTTAAGACTTACCAAATACACTTTTTAACATTTCCATGAATCACAATTCTTAACTTAACAATGTAAAAGACCTTTACACTAACTGTGTATATCAATTAACTCCAAACCTTATTTTTCATAATCCTAAGTACAAGATTTTTAGAATTTTATAAACTTATAATAATTTATTCAAATGATTACGAGCTGATAAAAAATATATTAAAATTAATGTTTCCTAATATAAAATTTATAAATAGTATTAAAATCCTACAATTATTTTTACAACGGACTCGTATATTTTTTTTTGTTTTTATATGAAGGTATCTCTGATGGATATTCAAAAACCAATCTTTATATATAAAAGTAAGGTGGTGATTGGGGTAAAATTGTAAAATCACTTCATAATGGCTGGAATATATTTGGTATTTTTTGCTTAATAGAAGGTATTTAAGTATATATATTTATGTATTATATCTTTCTAATTCTAATTCTCTTAAAAATGAATCTCCTTAAGTCACTACTTAATGTATCTTTATTGTTGTGAGCATTTATTTTCGGGTCTTATTTATTTTTTAATATGTAATTTTAATTTAATTTTAATTTCAAATTATATTACAAATTTGCATTTCATTCTAATCTTCATTTTTAAATATATTTTCAATTTAAATTTTATTTTCATTATCATTTTCATATTTTAAATTTAATTCTTTTTTTAACCATAAATTTTACCTTTCATTTTTATATTTTATTTTATGGCATTTTCGTTTTATTTTTATTTTAATTTCATTTAATTTATTCAAAAATTAAAAAGCCTTGAATGCTTCATCTTCCATATTAATAAGATTTTTTTATTTTTTTATTTGCTATTTCATGATGGCGTGGGTTAGTGGGTTGAGTTATTTCTCTTTGTATATTAACACAGATATATAAAGATGCAAGAATATTTAAAAACAAAACGATTTAATAAATAGACATTATGAAATAGCCACTACTTGTGAGTAGTTTCACTTTGCAGTCTCTTCACTTGCATGCTCCTTTCCTTTTCTTGCACCAACATATGATTTGTTTTAGTTTGACTATTGTCACCTAGCTCTATATAAGGCCAACAAGCTTACCTCGAACTCAACACATAATCTCTACACCTCTATGTATGTTAATGACTATTATTGTTGTTCTGACCATCCTTCTTCTTGCTCTCATAATAACTTTTGCGCTCAAAGTGGTGAAAGATCAATATCCCTAGCTGTAAAGCTGAAGGATTATTATGATTCTTCGATGTGGGACATATAAAAGAGTAAGCGATGAAACATACGAGTACAGAACGTAGTTTGCCTCAAAAAAAGATTATACCACGAGCTTAATATACTCACACTCAAGAAATATCATATATATTTTTTGAGCATATCACTGGTACGGAGTTCCAAATGTATCTGCTGGTGTATATCCACATTTTTTCACTTCACTGGCCTTTTGTTCATTTCACTCGGCAGGGGGGCGATATCTTAATTGTAGTGTTTTGACTTTTCTTTTTCTGTTTTAGTTTTGCTGCTTTGAAGTTGGTGTATTGCAAATAGCGAGACATTTGGATTTTTTTGTTCTGTTTTCTGTTCTATTCACAATGTATCGTTTCTTTGTTGTTGGTGCCTGGCACATCTTATGATTTTTTCAGCTTCCTCTTTTATTTATTATAACGAAATTTTGCTTATAAAAAAAATACTCACTCTAAAAAAAAAACAATCAAGCTAATCAATTTGATTGTGCTTTATCAAATCAGATAAATAAATAAATAATATTATTACGTAAATTATTATCTTTTTCAAAATTCATATTTCTATCTTACGTTCTTATTTTAATTTGCTTTATTTTTTTAACTTCTATTGCTGTATTCCAGTTTCTAAACATTAATCAGAATAATTTTCTCAGTTTCATCGTAAAATCTATTTTTTTATCTCAAAAATTTCCTTAGATTTTTGCTTAATTTTAATTTATATGAAAAATATTTATATGAAAACGTATTAAGATTTAGAGATAAATACTTACACCATATAGGAATGAAAATTTACATAAAACACATTAATTTTGAAGGCATAAAAGTAAATATAAATAAAAGCGTAATAACCTAATCTACACAAAAAAAATATTAACATATATATTACAAGGTAAAAGTATACCGCTTGAAAAAAATATTTAGTTAATGAAACAAAATATTTTTAAAATAATGTAGCAAAAAAAGACTTTTAAAATAAATTTTTTTTTTTATGGTTAGAACTTTTTAAATTACTTAATATTTTTTTTTCGATACATCACAATTGCTAAAACTTTTGGTAAACATATTAATATACATTGTAAAATTTATATCATGAAACAACAATTGATGTTATATAGATTCAATTTTTTTATGTTATATTTTAAAATTGGATTTCACATGTTTATATATATATATATATATATATATATATATATATATATATATATATCCATTCTTCATAATTAATTTTCTCCATTTTATTAAATATATTCTCAAATATATATTTTTTATTTTTTTATTGTATCTTTTTTTTTTGGTACAATTTTTTTATTGTATCTTATCTTAATATATATAAAAGTAAGGAACACTTGAGTATTTTTTTTTCTCTCAATTGTAGATCTTTATTATATACCGTGCATAGGTATATTGTTATGTAGAGTTTATGATTTAGGATATGTTTATTTTAATGTATCTACATATGGTAACCATTATCAAATAATTTATATTTGAATATATGGAAAGGTCTAATTTCTCTATATTTTATGCTTTAATTATAATAAAAATATCTAATTATAAGTCTTTTATAACTGTACGGACAATAATGTATGGGGAGTATAATTATGTAACATTTGAAAAGACAATAAGCTTTTGTAAGTCAAAAATAATAACATGATTAAAACTGCGGAGTAATTAATATTTGTGTTTATTTGTACTGACCCAAATAGATAACAAATATGCTAAAGGATGCTTTCAATTTGTTGAAGGATGGTTTCTTTTACTTCTTTGGATTTTCTCTTTCGACTCTTTTCTGAGGAAATATTTGTCACCAAGTTCCTTATTACCTTGATTAGTCCATCATTAAAAGCAAAGAAATAAATCTCTTAACTTCACTCTTCAGCCACTTCCATGTGCACATCTTCTGATTGATAATCTTTGTTGCCAATAAGTAAGATACTAGAACTTGAGAGAGGAATGTAAAAGTCATTTCCCATGCACTTGAACCAATTATTATCATTTTGCTCAAGAACAAAAAGAAATCCTGAAAATTCTTCTCCTAAAGTGATTAGTAATGAACATCCTTTTCCACTTTCTCATGGCAATAAAATGGATTAGTAAATATGCCATAGAACACAAAAAAAATATTTAACTACGATACTATACGACCATGTTCTGACTGACAAAAGATAACTGGCCATAATTCAAGTCTTCAAAGGAAAATAGAAGGGGGAGAGCGAATAAAAAACTCTCGAATGAGAAATGCTAAGAGACAACATAAGACATATATTTTCACTAAACCAAGTGAATTATGTTCAACTAGGATATTGATAAGACAACAAAAGAATTTTTATTTTACATTTGAACCAAGTATTAGCAAAAGCATACAACCATAACTTTTATGGTCCAACAAGATCAAACCATAGATAGAGGAGTTATAACTGAAAATTAGATATGGCCCCAAATGAAATTTTACAATTTATTACAACCTAGCAAATTGATGGTAAAATCGGTTTTAATATCCTATGGAAAAGAACAATATACTAGGTGACATTTTGTTTGTTTGATTCATGTCTTGAATTATCTTCAAAAGAGCAAACACTGTAGAGATTGTGAATAATGATATGTTAATATTTTATTTTTCTAAGCAAAAAAATTGTGATTTTTTTGGGTTTGGTTTCATTGGTCAAAGCTATTGTTGTTGTACACTGCTATTGAGGTTGGTCCCTATGAAGCTTAGGGTGTTACAAGGACGGCCGTTGATTTTGCACCAACGGAGATGCAAGTATTATAAGGGACTGTTCAAACTACGCCTTTTTGGAATATCCTTTGAAGTTTTATACTTTTATTTGCACTGAATGGATAGTTCAATGAATAAAAATAGGAAACTAAGGTTATATCTTATCATTTTTTATATTAATTTTCTCTGTATAAAGAAAAAACATGTCAACAACGATAGAACAATCATTCAACATTAGTGGGATAACTTAATGAGCATCTAAGAAAATGATAATTTGCAAACCATAACGTCGTCTTAAGAGTTTGTTCACAAAAGTATATTTTCCCAACGATTTAACTTTAATGATTCAAACATACAAACATCTATCTTGAACCATTTAAATACAACACAAATATGTATTTGTTCATCTTTTAATCTGTTACTTCTTGCATATAAAAAAACAATCAAACAAAAAAATAGAAAAATAGGGTACATCCATGCATCGCACGGGTACATGATCTAGTTCCTTTATAAATATAGAGTGTCCAGGTGAGATTTGTCAATAAAGCTTTTTTAATTCACATAACACAAATCAAAACCGTGAAAACATACTTAAAATACTTAAAATACCAGACAAAATTTTTAATATATCACTGTTTCAATTTTTATTTTTCAAACTACCACCTTTTTCAAATTATATACCAAACTACCACCATTTTCAATAACATTGAGAAGTTCCCTTTGGTGGCCACGACTTCTCAAATTTTTTTTGTTACACCCAGTTGGGAGATCTGGTTCTTCAACCACGACTTCTCAACGTGAGTTTTAATTTGGGAAAATTTTTTTGTCACACCCAATTGAGAAGTCTGGTTCTTCACCCGTTTAAGCTTTCATGCTTTCACTCGTCTAAGCCTTCGTTAGTCTGATGACTTTCACCTGTCTAAGCTTTCAGCCGTCTAATAAAACTTTCACTCGTCTAAGCTTTCATGCTTTTACCCGTCTAAGCCTTCGTTCGTCTGATGACTTTCACCTGTCTAAGCTTTCACTCGTCTAATGAAGCTTTCAACCGTCTAAGCTTTCATGCTTTCACCCTTCTAAGCTTTCAACCATCTAATGAAGCTTTCACCCGCCTAAGCTTTCATGCTATTTAGACTGGTGAAAGCTTCATTAGATGGGTGAAAGTCATCAGACGAACGAAGGTTAGACGGGTAAAAGCATGAAAGCTTAGACGGGTGAAAGTTTCATTAGACGGGTGAAAGTCATCAGACTAACGAAGGCTTAGACGGGTGAAGAACTAGACTTCCCAACTGGGTATGACAAAAAAATTTCCCCAAATTAAAACTCACGTTGAGAAGTCGTGGTTGAAGAACTAGACTTGCCAACTGGCTGTGACAAATTTTTTTCCCAAATCATGTTGAGAAGTCGTGCCTTCCAAAAGAGACTTCTCAATGTAATTTGGAAATGGTGGTAGTTTGATATATAATTTGGAAAAGGTGGTAGTTTGAAAAATAAAAAACTGAAACAGTGATATTCTAATAAATTTACCAAAATATCGAGCATATCTACCGATTTAGCCTTCTTGGTAAAAGAAAATTATTATTTATTTAGGAAAAATAGGTTGATTGGTCCGATAAGTTTATTTAATTTTTCACTTCGGTCCCATAAGTTTTTTTTCTTTTTTCAAATTGGTTCTACACGTTATATTTCGTTTTCACGTTAGTCCTTTTAGTCAATTTCGACTTAGAGCCGTTAGTTTTGAGCGGACGCGGCCATAATATTAGTGCGACACGTGACTATTGGTCTGACGCCTTAAGGTCAAAATTGACCGAAAGAACTAACGTGAAAACGAAACATAACATGTAGGACAAATTTGAAAAAAAAAATTATAGGATCGATGTGAAAAATTAAATAAATATATATGACCAATCAACCTATTCCGCCATTTATTTAAAAAAAAGAAAATATAGCAAAAACTCCACAGAATAATAATACCTACCGGGTATCAAACTACGTCCCCTGATATATCCCACCCGAACCGGGTCTCCTATCACAAATCGGAAAGAAAGCCGTCACAGAAAGAAAGAAAACACAACAGGTACGCTACCCTTCTTTCCCGAATCTTCCCCTGTTTGGTTACTCAGAAATTCTCCTACAAAATTTTCCATCTCCTACCCGATTTCCTCTCAACCCGTATCAATCACCTTGATTTCCTCTCCCATAACAATCTTCCGACAACGATTTCATTTATTTTCACGCGTTTTCTCTGTTCAATCTTCCAAATCTAGCAAATTAATTAACTCTTGATGCCTTTACACAATAGCAATTTTTACCTATTGCGTTATTTAACATCAGAGTCAAGCTATTAGGGCTTTTTAGTTTTTTTAACCTAATTCGAGGGTTTCATGTTTGATATTTTGTTTATTTGTTAATGGAAGCTGAGTGTCGTTGATTTTAACATTTTTATCGATGATTTCTATCACCAATTAAATCAATTAGGTTTTATAAAGAGATTTTCACTTTGTTTCAAGCTAGGGTTGATGGCGGATCGGAGTTTAGTCGTTGTGAAACCGGTTTGGATGAAGCAAGCCGAAGAGGCAAAGCTGAAGAGCGAGGCCGAGAAAGCTGCGGCAGCCAAAGCTGCTTTTGAGGCTACATTCAAAGATTTGGAGAAGAGTCGCGAAAAGGGAACTGTTCAATCTGACAGTGATTCAGAAGAGTATGAGGACTTGGCAAAGAAGCCTATTGGGCCTGTGGATCCTGCAAAGTGCACTGCAGCTGGTACTGGGATCGCCGGCGGAACTGCTGGTGCTCCGTCATCGTTTATGGTGGTGACAAAGGATGCTGATGAAAGAAAGGTTTCAACCGGGGGTGCAGAGATCAAGGTGAAGGTGACTCCGGGATTGGGCGTTGGAGGGTCGGAGCAAGAAGGGATTGTCAAGGATATGGGTGATGGAACGTATACTGTTACTTATGTGGTGCCCAAGAGAGGGAATTATATGGTCGGTGTTGAGTGTAATGGCAAGCCAATCATGGGTAGTCCATTCCCTGTGTTTTTCAGTGCAGGTATTCATCATTATTCCATGCAGTACCCTATAATGTTTTTAATGCGATGTTTTTCATTGCAGGTATTCATCTTCATTAATGCTTAGTTTTTCTATATTTTGATGAATATATATTTGCTGCAATGCGATTCTTTTGAGTTCTTTTTGGTTAGCAGGTTTACTTGGTTTCCTCTTAGATGTATCATTTGGTTTGTGTGATATTTAACGATGAGTAGAAACACAAGGGTCTAATAAAAAGGGAGGAGAGAAATAGAGAGATATTGAGTTGAAAAGAATATTCCGCAATTTTGCGTAACAAGATTTGCTAAACTTCAGCCTTTTCCTTCTTGAAACCTTGTTACGCTGTGCACAGTTTGTCAATTTAAAGATTACCTTATCGCTGCACGAATTTCTCTCTTTTGGTTGGCAATCTTCTTCATGGTGATCTATTTTTAATACCTTGATTTGTTTTGTTGTAGGTAATAATAGTGGAGGGCTGCTGGGTTTAGCTCCTGCATCTACATTTCCAAATCTGGTTAACCAGACTATGCCCAACATGCCGAATTACTCTGGGTCTGTTTCAGGGGCATTCCCAGGATTATTGGGAATGATTCCAGGGATTATTGCTGGACCTTCTGGGGGTGCTATATTGCCTGGAATTGGGGCCTCTCTCGGGGAAGTTTGTCGTGATTACCTTAATGGGCACTGTGCAAAAGTCGATTGTAAGTTGAATCACCCACCACATAATTTGCTAATGACTGCCTTAGCTGCGACAACCTCAATGGGAACACTTAGCCAAGCTCCTATGGCGCCTTCTGCTGCTGCAATGGCTGCTGCTCAGGCAATAGTTGCTGCCCAAGCCCTTCAAGCCCATGCAGCTCAGGTGCAAGCTCAGTCAGCAAAAGGTTCCACTGGTATGCTGTCTGCTATATTAGTTTTGTTTTATATTGGTGGATATTACTTACTAACAGCTCTTATATAATGAATGCTTTCTCTTGTTGAACTATTTATGATTATGAATTTGCTGATGCTCTTTTCTGTTGTCTTTTTATTTTCCTGGTTTTTGTTTTTTTACGATTGATGTTGCAACGACAAACAGGTTCACTTGAAAAAGCTAGTAAGGATGATACATTGAAGAAAACTCTTCAAGTTAGCAATCTTAGTCCACTTCTCACTGTAGAACAGCTAAAACAACTATTTGGCTTCTGTGGCACTGTTATTGCATGTACTATCACTGATTCAAAGCATTTTGCATATATAGAATACTCAAAACCTGAAGAGGCCACTGCTGCTCTGGCATTAAATAACATAGATGTTGGAGGGCGCCCTTTGAATGTTGAAATGGCAAAATCAGTCCCGCAGAAACCATCTCCTGTTAATTCTTCACTGGCTTCTTCCTCACTTCCTTTGATGATGCAGCAAGCTGTTGCAATGCAACAGATGCAATTCCAGCAAGCGCTTCTTATGCAACAAACTATGACTGCACAGCAGGCCGCCAACCGAGCTGCAACTATGAAATCTGCCACAGAGTTAGCAGCAGCCCGAGCTGCAGAAATAAGTAAGAAATTGAAAGTTGATGGAGTTGAAATTGAAGAGAAAGAGACAAAAGAGAAATCCAGGTTTGAGTTTAACTATTTTCTCCATTTTGAGAAGAATATATTCTACTGATGGTTCTTGTTTAATTTATTGCCAAATTTATATTGTTGTGACTTTTTTTCTGTAGAATGCCCTACGTAGGAATCATGAATTCATAATCTCATATAACCTGATGCTTGAGATAACTTGAGAAGTAACAAATTGAGCAAATATGCCTGAAATGCATTTTTAAAGTTACAAATAAAGGAAACCTTAATTGTTTCGCGTTACAAGGCTCTGCCATGATACAAATCTAGACTGAATTCACTTGTATATGTTTTTCTTGTTGATGGGATTGCACCCATTTTTTACCTTCCCATTCTTCCTAGTTTTTCAGTGTCAGTTATCCCTATGTATGGATACTTTTTCTTAAGAATCTACCTTGCATTTGCTTATAATATAGTAGTTTGCAGTTTTAATGTACTGAGCATGAGTAAAAGTAGCACAATATATTAATTTGTTAATATACAATTGAGTTGCTCTCTTTTATTAGGATATATGTCTGAAAATGTTATTAAACAATTAGAGTATGGAAGATGAATGTCAATGAAGATGATAGATAAATTATGATATAGGCAAGAATGTTATGCTTTCAATTAAGATATTTTCAAAGGCGCTTGTTAAGAAATTCCAGATTATTTGAGGTTATTCAGGTGGAACAGTAATTTTAGAGGAGGGATTTGACATACTGAGGAAATTTCCATGTTGCTTGCTCTGCTTTATTTATTTGTGAAGAAGTTGGAGATTTTTTCATGAGAGAGGTCATGTAAAATTGGATATGAAATGATTGGGCTCCTGACTAAATGACTGACAACGATACCCTCGTGGACCAACAAGTCATCCTAAGATTATTATAGCTTTCAATTTTCAAACAGAGGTTGAATTTTTTGAATTAAATGATGTTCTTCTATTTCTATCTAGACAGTAATGTTATGTATAGAAGCTAAAAGAGGGCAGCAAGAGTGATTAAGGTAGGAAGATTTGGGATCAATGAAATATTAATATGTGGAACTAGCAGGCATTTTCTGTTTGGAAAAAGGAATACATTATTGGTGACCTGGCAGTTGGCAATCATTATCATGGTTTCTTTTTTTATTTTTCAAATAAATTGTGGTGACAAAATCTTGTTCTCATGGTTTTTTTTGGTTAATCTTTTTCTTATCCTTCATTATGATGTGCAGCCTTTTCCTGACAAAGGTGTCTCCCTCTAAATTTAAACTTTGATTTCCATTTTCAGATCACCTTCTCCTCCTCATGGCAGATCCATGTCAAAGTCTAGATCTCCTGTCAATTACCGGAGAAGGAGGAGGTCTCGTTCCGACTCACCTGCTCACTATTCTAAGGATCGTCGGTCCAGGTCACCATTGAGGTCACATCATCATCCTAGCTATGAAAGGGAACGGCGGTCCTATAAAGACATTAGGGAACATGATAGAAACAGAAGACGAGATTCATTTAGATTGCATGATCATCATTCATCTTATTCTAGAAGAAACAGGAGTAGGACTGTGAGCCCTCTTACAAGGAAATCTTATCGAACTGAATCTGTTTCTCCAAAACGTCGCCAAGAAAGTTCACCTCATAGAGGAAGGAAACCGTCACGTGCTGATTCTGGCTCTCCGAGTCATCGCAGAGGAAGTAGGTCATCTCCGAAGATTGTTGTAAGCAAACTAAGAAACAGAAGGCGTTCAAGGTCTAGATCTTCAGATGAAAAGCTTCACTCTTTTAACAGAAAAGAAGAAATCCTGTATGGAAGGTCTAAACATAGAGAGAGAAGGCGTTCAAGGTCTGTATCTTCAGATGATAAGCTTCACTCTTTTAACAAAAAAGAAGAAATCTTGCATGAAAGGTCTAAACATAGAGAGAGAAGGCGGTCGAGGTCAGTATCTGTGGATGAGGAGCCTCACCAAAGGAGCCGGTTATCCCCAAGAAGAGTGGATAAAAGTAGATCCAGGCACAAGAGGCGGTCCAGGTCAAAATCTGTGGATGAGAAGCACCGTTTGCCTGAGAAATTGGATGAAAACAGAAATAGAAGGTATAGTGATAAAAGGCACTCCAGATCAAGATCTACGGAACATAGGGATCAAACTGATGAAAGAGAGGATGAAATCAAAAATGGAAAGTTAAAACATCATGATACTAAAAGGACTAGATCAAAATCGATTGAAGGTAAGCATCGTTCTAGAGATAAATCTGGTGAACATAAAGAGAAGAAATCAAAGCATCGTGATCGAAGGCGTTCAAGGTCAATATCCTTAGAAGGCAGGCATGATGAAGGCGACACTTCATCCCATAGAAATTTGGATGAGAGCAATTATGAACAGAGACAGTTCAGGTCAAAGTCCCCTGAGGGCAAACATCACTCCAGTGATAAATATGGAAGTAGAGATGAAAGTTCAGGGCATCGAGAGAAAGCCCCATCTAAGTCAAAATTAAAAAATCTTAAGCAATGTGATGAGAGTGGGCTGTCAAGAAATTTCAAGGAGTACGAATCGAAAGAAATTACACAATCTGATTCTGGATCTGCAAAAGGTAAGCATCATTTGAATGATGGAGAAAATGCTACTAGCGAAGAACATTCAAAACTTCATGAAGATGCCGTGCAGAAACCAATTTTAAACGTAAAGAATTCAACCAACATGAATGATAATGGGATGTTGATTTCAGTGAATGAAAAGTGCAAGTCAGAAGGGTCAACTGAAAATGGAAAAGCTGATGAGAACCCAGGTATGGCAAGTCCTGTTGTCAAACATTGACACTAATTATGTTGGGTTATGTGTTACAAAATCTGAGAATCTTCTTTGATACAGAGTGGTTGTGTGTGGAAGAAGTGGGAAGTGGAAAATATTAAGCGCACTCTGCTTGGTAATGACTTTAAATATAGAACAATTTTGATTATGCATTCCTGCATGATTATTAAAGCTTAGTTACTTTCTATGGTTTACAGGAGTGGTGGATCTAAATGATTCCAAAGATTCAACCTGGCTTTTGACAAAGCTAACAATATAGCTATGAGTTTAGATTCCTGTTATGTCTTCTCGAATCAGAATAAGTACTTACAGGACAAGGATAATCAAAGTTCCCTACTTATAAATGCTGATCAGAGAAGCTGTGTCACCCAAGGCTGATATGATTTCTTATCACTAGAGTATACTCTTATTACAAAAGCACATGGATGATGGTTTTGTCTGTGGCTGAAGATAGAAGCGCCTGTCAATGATTATGGGATAAGAGCACAATCTAATTAAGGATTTTTATTAAATATCCTGAACAAGTTCTTTCCAGGGAATAGACTGTTTCTTTTTAGGAGAAGCGGAATTATCAGAGGATGCTTCTGCTATTTGATTTGGCCCCAGAAATTCTGTATTGGCTTATGAACATCTTCGATTGTTTATTTCTTTTTGCAGGTCGGGTTGGACCAAGATGAGACATAGAATCCCTGAGCTGTTGGTGTGGTTTAAGGTTTCAAGAAGTGTCCTGCTTTTATCATGATCAACCATGCAGCGCTTGTATCATGCTTCTTTTACTGCTTGATTGATGTATGTTGGAATGTTATTTTAAGTATACTATTCTTCTTTTTATTAGACATGATTGCATTTTGCAATGTTTTGGTCTTGATATTTACATTAAAATTTGATGGAGTCTGAATGATTTGGTTTCTAGTCCTTCAGAAATTATGATAGTGACAAGGGAGAAACCCTTTTAACCAATGTACTGATTATATGCATCTAAAACTTTTTTGGGCTAAGGGCGGCAATAGTGTTGTGTGTTAAACTGAACCTTCTAGAATGATATTTTAGTTCTATCTATCCCTTTCCGGGAAATATTGTTAGTATGATCATGTTAAGTTACAAGCATCATGCTATGATGTGGTCAACCATAGGTTCCCTTTCATTTACTCATGTTTGATGGTATGGTGGGCATGTTATATCCAAAACAAATGCAGGTTATTCACATTGAAATCATTTGGAGCTTTGAGATAGAGTTTCGCGAGGTCGATTTTCTCTTATGTAAATGAAGGTATGCAGTCAGATTCTGATGCTCTATAGTTTAGAGCATATTTGTTTTTCTTCCATTAGTGTTGAGAGTAATGGAAGTTGCTTAACATCGTATTATGTAGGAGTATGTTTGCTCTCTGTACCGTTTGCCAATTTTTTTATATCATCATCCAGTGTCTTATATTGTCCTGCATTTTTTCGTTCTTCCTTTCCTTTTTCTTTTTTTTCCTTCTTTTTTTTTTTTCCTCTTTTCCCAAGAAATTGTCATGATTAGGTAAAGCTTCTATATAAGGTCAAGTGAACCTGGATGTTGCTGCAATGAGTTACATGATGTTGCGTTTGAGCAAATTGGCTGAGTTACAATTTTTACTTAAGTAAATGGTGAAATGCAAATGTTGATTTCAACAGGTAATTCTCCATGAAACTGCTGGGTTGGTCCACAATTTCTGTAGGATCTTCTATAACATTTGTATGTATAGTTGCCACGATGTTGACATATTCTTGTTAGCTTTGTATGTGCTTCATTTAGTTTTTAGTTGTCCTTTCTCAAATTAATGTTTCCATGTTTCACTCATTACAGTTATATACAGATTGACTGATTTTCAGCGTCATCTTAATGATTGTGTTATGAGTTTTTCTTGTGTTGATTTGATATTATGTCACGGAACAAGGATTTTGGTTGTCTTTCTTTTGAAGACATATGATTGTTTGTTTGGTGGTTGGGAATCACATCTAAAAGGTTTTATTTGGCTCTCTTTTCCCCTTTTCTCCCCCCATTTCTCGTTTTTGCTTTTTTCTGGTCAGGGTAAGCTGTGGGTATGATGATCATATGACAGCTGAAATGGATCTCTTAGTCAGATGATTGTGTGAAGTTTGTTCTTGGAAGTTCTTTTTGTGTTTTAGTTCTTATATTTTTGGGTTGAATTTTTCTATAATCTTTTTTTATCTCTATGCAATAATGCATCAACTGGTCTAGTCCCTGATGGCAGCATGCAATTGTATGCCTTGTCAAGTTTACCAACAACTGTTTGTTCTTGGTCTGCATAGCTTAAGAAAAGTAGATAAAATTAAATAAGGTTGTGGGCTCAGAAATGGCTGCACTTTCCTAATTTAGTGTCCATACCCCATACGCTTAGTGCACTTAGAAATGGCTCGTGGCTGAGGTGTGATTTGTTTTTATGAATGAGGTAAATGTGAGTAGAATGGTACTATAGTACATCAAAAGGATGGTAAAATATTCTCAAGTATCAGCTTATCCAGAATTGTGATTGGCAGAAACCTTGCCCACTGTAATTCTCAGCTCCATAACTGGATTGATGGTAGTTTAAATAGGTTATCCCGTGTAATACATTAACAATGCATTAATCGTGCGATATATATCTATTTTGGACTTGTACGATTGTAAGTTCAGTTGTATCAAGAAAAGCTGGTTTATCAGTTAAAAAATGCTGCTTAATGCATCAGATCTGGCGGATCTTTGAAAGAAATTTTGGGTGGCAAAATGGCTTCTGAAGTTACATTTGATAAAAAAAATGTAGGGTGAACTGCGATTGTTCTATCCCAAGGTCAAAATATGTTGTCGGTTTAATAGCGCTTAGCAGGGTTATCCAAGGGTATTTATAGATAATCTACAAACAATGGACCTGGGTAGGACTTCAACTACGATTAACTTTAACACAGCTCATTCTTATTTTTATGTTGAGCTCTACATTGTATTTGGAAAATATGAGTTTCAATAACTTAAAATATGTTTATATGATATATGATATATAATCAAATAAAAGTATATTAGTAGTCACGTTAATGAAATAAGAAAAATTTATCTTCAAGATATATTAAATAAAAAAGTTCACTCACTGTTATAGTTGTATAGAAAAAATAACGATCAAATAAATGACTCTTAATATGTGTTTATAAAAAATTGTATTTATAATGGAGATTTTCTCAATATTGAAATAATCATTTTGGTATGACTTTCCTAAAAAACGTCACCTCTAGTGTAAAAAGTTTTATATTGACATCTGTTAACATTTTTATATGTATGTTTTTATTTTAAAAGTTTAATTGTTATATATTGTTAAAGTATTTTTATACTGATAACAATCAGAAATCATGATGTATGTGACTTTCAAGGTAGTTAGAATAAAAGTCAAAAACTTTAGTTTATGTGGCAAATTCTGATTGGTTATCTGTGTAAAAAAATCTTTACAATGATAGGGTATACAAATTAAATCCTTATTTTAATAACTAAAAAAGAGAAATAATAATAATGTTATTGGTCAAAATATCATTGGATGTCACTTTAAAAATATTTTACATTGATAATGCATAGAGATTAAACTTATTTTATATATGTATAAAATTTTAGATAGAATATTAAGTACACAATTTTTCAAAGGGTTTAATTGATATATACTGTCAGTGTAAAATTTTTTTACACATACAATCAATCAGAAATTGCTACATAAGTTAAAGTGTTTGACTCTTATTCTAACTATTTTCAAAGTTACACACATCATGATTTTTGATTGGTTGTTAGTGTAAAAAATATGATATTGACAGTGTATAGCAATTAAACTCTTTAAAAAGGATATATGTACATGTATATGAAAAAAAAAGGCTTAATTGCACTTTTGGTCCCCCAGGTATCACGATTGTGCAATTTTGATCCCCCGGGTTTTAATTGCGCCAATTGGGTCCTCCAAGTATCACGATTATGCAATTTTGGTCCCCCAAGTTTCAATTGCGCCAATTGGGTCCCCACATATCATGATTGTGCAATTTTCGTCCCCCAATTATCATGATTGTGCAAGTTTTAACGTCAGTAGCCTACATAGGACACGTGAGACTAATTTGACACTTAGTGAAGTCAACTTAACAGTTTACGGGACATTCTTATAAGACATCATTGATATCTCACACCATTTAATGATCAAATGGACATCATTAAGTGTCACATAAGAATGACACGTAAGCTGCCAAACTAGTCTCATTAAGTGCCAAATCAGTCGCACATGTGCTTCGTAGGCTATTGATGTTAAAAGTTGCACAATCATGATACTTGGAGGATCAAAATTGCACAATCGTGATACTTGGGGTATCAAAATTGCACAATCATGATATGTGGCGGACCCAATTGGCACAATTGAAACTTGAGGGACCAAAATTGCACAATCGTGATATTTGGAGGACCCAATTGGCGCAATTAAAACCCAGGGGACCAAAATTGCACAATCGTGATACCTGAAGGACCAAAAGTGCAATTAAGCCAAAAAAAAAAACTTGGGGATAGGGGTCGTGGCCCTTCCATATTAACAAAGCTCGGTCACCCATACAGAACTATAATCAAGTGAAACATGCCCCACTATGATATTTAGATCACATCTCATTTATATATATATAGGCACAATATCTCAAGCATGTGAAATATTTTAGATATTCAAAAAACATTTTGGATACTAATAGATGTTGGCCCAAGTGGAAGTGACTTGATTCCCTTAAGTTTATGGTCGTAGGCAGGGACATGGAGCCAGACTTGGAAGATGCGAAGAGTCAACTATAAAAATTAAAATTCATTCAACAAATATATATGAATCAAATTTTATACAAAATATTCATAATTATATGTCCCAAAACGTTAAATATTACATTAGTAATCTATCAAAACAAAAAATGTCTCTCTTGCATGTCACAAAATGCATCTATAATTGAATCTACACTAAAATTTTCAACAATTTTATGTATAATAGCTGTAGAAACAAGAAGTGTGAAAGTAAAAGTTATCACTCTACACACGAGGATACACTTCTGCTTTTCTAGTTTTTACTAACCAATGACATAGATTAGAAATATTTGTCAATGCTCCAAAATCAAGAATTTGCCTAACATGATCAAAGTGCTCAAATTGATAGAGTGATAATAATAATAATAATAATAATAATAATAATAATGGGTGGTTGGGAGCAATTGTGAGTATGTATTAGGTTTCTAAAAAGCAAAATGAAAAGTTAAAAGAATATCCTTTTTAGTGGAATTCATAAGTCAAATCAATCCACAATATTTAAAATTAGAATAACTATTACAAATTTTAAAATAAAAAATAAGAAGCTGGTAGGGATTCGAGCCATGTCAAGGGAGCAAGTGGCTCCGTCCCTGGTCTTAGGTTTGATTATTGGATTCATGTATATAATTGGAGCATTTATTATCACTCTTATGTTTTTATTATAGTTATTATTTTTTGCATTTTTATTAAATACCCATTACTGTTTTATACATTTATTAACTAATAAAAGACTTTTAAAGAAGAATAATCAAACCAAAATAATAATAGACAAATAGGATTGATCCTTCTCTAGTAAATAGTAATGAAACCCAATAATGGAATATGCAAAATGAGGACCATTTATATGATGTTGAGTTGCATATCACAAGCAACACTTGAAGTTCAAGGACAAGGGTTAGCAATTAATTGATATCGGATATCCATCACCACTGCTTCCAAAGTTAAATCTGCAAATAACAAGCAAATAGAGAAGGTTAATAAACACCCACACGGGGGTTGGGCTAGTGGAAGCATGCTAGGTCCGTAAGGTAAGTGGAATGTGTACAGAAATACTTTTTAATGAGAGGTCTCTGATTCGATCTTTACCTTGTGTAAAATAAATTTTTTGGGGAGGGACTCCACCCATATTGCTCTAGTCCCCACAATAATAGCTCACTTCCTATCCTTTAAACGATAAAAAACAAAGAGAAGGGTAATAAACGTAACCGACTCTGGTCCATTATCATATATCAATGCCTGGACCGTTGAAAACACGAATTCAAACAAAAGGCTCGTTTTCATGGTTATCCAAATTATTTGGATAGCTAAAATCAAGCCTGAATCACAAAGGCATGAATCAGAAGAATACTATTTACATATTCTAAAATATTAACAATGCCGAATCAGTGACTTACTTGAGGATGCCCAATGGTGAAAGAAAGAGGGTAAACAGAGAGATAGAGATGTAGCAAAGTCATACTTCGTATGTAATATACTTTAATAATTAATAAAAAAATATTTCGATATAGTATCAAGTTTTTGTTAAAGAATTGAAAGTCTCAAATATTAATATAAATTTCAATTCGGTACCTCTCTACACTCATATATATTTGGAAGCACCCCAAAATATACTTAAAAAAAATGTGGATTCTTGGATCAAGGTGTAACATGAGGATTAAAGGCTTAAACGTCCAGTTAAGTCCTAAATATTAATAGAAATCAATTTGAATTTCAGTCCACTGTACACGAGTATAATAAACTGGCCTGTATTGGATGATAAAAGCCTCATGCATATATGAAATTATGATTATCTTAAACAAATTGAGGAAATTTGATATTAGTTTTTTACAAAATAATGAACATTATGAAAAATATGGGAAGACAAAAAGTAGCAGGTTTTGATGTGTACGCGTGAACCCGTATGAAACCAGATAATAGGGAGATTGGAAGTCCCAAATTACCTAACTTAATTTCTGGGATGCGATTTATATATCTGTTGAGCAATTTCATTTAATGCTAATTGATTTTAGTATAAAATCTAACAAACATACACATATATTGAGTCAGGCGATATGAAACTTCCAACGTTAATTCTCCTCACATGTGTAAATTTTTTCAAAATAATAAAAATTACACCAATTAAAAAATACATAATCAAGAGAATTATGCACATTACTTTTTACACTTTCTTTTGTACAAAAAGTTAATAGGAGAGTCTAATCTTCAAAGTCAGCTTGGGCTTAAGAGAATCGCTTCCCAAGATAGATTTAGGGCTAGTTTGCTACAGATTATGAAAAAATGATTTTCATATAAAATAATTTAAGGATTATATAAAAATCATTTTTTCATAATCTGTAACAAATATATATATTCTCTCTCTTCGATAGAATCAGATTTTAGTGAGAAGCTAATGAGAATAGCTTCTCATTTTAATCATAAAAATGACTTTTTTAGAAAAATGATTTCATAAAAAAATCTTAAACAAAATACAATTAAAACCACTAAAAATGATTTTTAACTTAAAAAATAATTTTTATCATCAAATTATCTTAAACAAATGCACTCTTATGCACATTATAATTTTGCTTCTATTATAACTTTTCTTTAACTCGGTTTTTTTTTTTTTTTTAATTATGCACATAAGACAATACTATATATGGTGCTTTTTTGTTTGTTTCTGACATACCTTCTTTTTCTTGACTTTTTTTTTTGGGTACAAATGGGGCGGAAAAAAAGCAAAAATTTTATTACCAGTAACTATGATTCTGTTTGGTAAAAACTAGCAGATAGGACATAAACTAGCTGATTGCGAAGGAACATATAGCTAATAGCGGATGAGTTAGCTGATAGCGGATAGTAGATAAGCTAGCTCATTGGATTTGAAGTATTTGAACTAGCTGATAAATATAAAATGACATAAAAAACATGTTTATATGCTTTTTTTATATAAAATCTATTTATATATATAAGTTATTTATTTTACATAATTATCACTTTAAATATTTTAACTTGTTTTAAAATATTTATCATCTTCAAATTAAAATATTAATTCTTTATTTTTAATTATTTTATTAAATAGAATGACATGTTGATATCATTTTTTACATAGTTTTTTTTATAGACAAAAATATATTTTCTATTATTTGTTATCCTATATATATATATATATATATATATATATATATATATATATGTATATATATATATGTATTTAGTGAAATTAGTCCTTAAATATATATTTTGTTAGTATATTTTATTTTATTTAACATATGATATTTTGCTTTATTTAATAGAGGATATTAACTAAAATAGTAAGGATAAAAATGTGAATAAAAAATAATAAGATATAAGCTCAAACGCTACTTTAAGTAGCGTATGAAAAAAACGCTATAAGCTAGCGGATTAAGGTGGACTGCTAATTACATTCATAAATATCTGATTGTTTATTATAAAACCTTTAGTTAACAAACACTTATATCTCAACCTAAATATTATGCCTATAAAAATATTAAATTAAACTAAGCAATTAATCTGTATAGTCTCACCTGATTTGAATTCGGGTCCATAGATTTTTTGTTTGAATTTTGATCCATATTATTTCATTAATTTGGAATTTAGTCCTTTAAAAATTAATAGCTTAATATTTTAAAATCGTAAGGACCAATTCTTTATAAAAAAAAATAGAGATCAATACCTTATTAGTTAAAAGTACAAGCACTAAATGAATGGAAAGTATAAAAACTAACATCATTATAATTAGGGCCGGATTTATATATATATATATATATATATAAAAGGGGCCCTGCCGTTGACAAGCTAGTTGCATGATGACGGTCTCGAAAATAGCTTTTCGTGCATATATAATATGTCCAAAAATTCCACTCAGGTCAAAAAGTTATGATAGTTCAAAGATTTGTCGACCATTTGAGATTTTTGCGACTCGTCACGTCCAAAAAGTCATCAACAACACGCACCCGATGCTTGCTGAATCCTGATGCTAGGTGCAAGTATCGGGGATGAGGTTCACTTTGGGTGACTAAATTACCTCGTATTTTGATGATTACTAATGTAATTAACGTTTGGAACAAATAATTATGAATATTTTGTATGAAATTTGATGCGTATATAGTTGTTAGATGAACTTTAATTGTTATAGTTGGCCCCTCTATCATCCAAGTCTGGCTATGTCCCTAATTATAGTAAAAAATAAAATACAATAAAAAATTAACTATAAAAACAAAATTATAATCCCTAACTATTTAATTTAATCAAGATATTAATTATAACAACTTCCATAGGGACAAATAACTTGCATAATTTGAATAAACATGTAATCGCCAACCTAGAATTAGTATTTTAATGGACAAAATTTAGGTGCAATTTTATAGGTGCTTGTGAAGTTTTCTAATGAAAAAATATATGTGTAACAACTCATAAGTTAAAATATAACTTGTATAAAAACTCTTACACATGTCTTGTTCGTATAAGAAATAAGGGTCTTGAGAAGACCACTAATAATTCTCAGGATTGATATCAATATTACAAGATTGCTCCTCGTCTTCGTCCATCTAACCTAGTTCTTATAAGCTATCAATGTAACGACGATTATGAAAGTCTTTTACTTCCCGCGCGAGATATCCTCCCTTTCTTTATTGCCTAGCGAGGTATTCTTTGACGGTTATGTTCTCGGTTCGCCTGTTACGAGCCAAGGATCTCACATGCTATCCATAGCTGGGTTTTACGTGTAGCATGTTCATCTTTATGGATTTCTAGGTCCGACAAGCGAGTGCGAGAGGATGGAAGATGAGCCGAATACTCTTCAATCCCTCCCATATTCTATTCTCATTAAAAAAAAAATAACACGGCAAAGATCTATGAAACAAACTGCACCAAAAATGCAAACCTACATTTGCACCACGGACTACCGGTTTCCTATCCTATATCTAAATTCTAAATTAGTAATAATTCTAGTGAATCACTAACACTAACCAAGCAGACACCTACCCCATAAACAACTCCACCCAATCGAACTAAAATAATATAAAATAAGAGCCATATATATATATATATATATATATATATGTAAACGAACACAGATTGAGAGTGAGGGCCACACAACACTACACTACCCCCAACACATACAGAGCCACTCAGAGAGAGAGAGAGAGAGAGAGAGATGAGGTGCTATGGCTTAACCTTTCCCGCAACCGACAACCGCTTCTGCATCCCCACTGCGGCCCCGTTAACTCTTCGTCCCACCAAACATATCAACTTCCCGACCCGAATCCCCACCGGGTTCGGGTCGCTGAAAACGAAAGCCACCCTCAACGACGGCAACGTGGCCGCCGAGGAGGCTCCTCAGGTGAGCTTCTACGAGCTTCTGGGAATACAGTTAACCGGTTCCTTAACTGAGATCAAGCAAGCGTACAAGCAGATGGCCCGAAAGTATCACCCGGATGTGTCTCCTCCGGGTCGGGTCGAGGAGTACACGAAGCGGTTCATTCTGGTTCAGGAGGCTTATGAGACCTTGTCGGATCCTAGAAGGAGAGCCATGTATGATAGAGACATGGCTAGGGGCATTCACCTCGCTTTTAACGCTCGTATACGCTATCACGATGATGATCACGTATGTTAATTACGTGAATTTCTTCTTTTTATGTTTTTTGGGGGGTTTTTCGTTTTCTGGGTTATTATTTCAGAAAAATTGAATTTTTTTTATCTGGGGTGTGCTTGATTTGTTTTAGTTTTATAATTTATGTTAATGGGTTTCTTTTTTTTTTTTTTTTCTTTTGGTTTTTTAGAATTTATGAGTGGTTGATTGTTTTAGGTTTCAGCTTGGGTTGTTGCTATTCTTAATTGGAAAATGTTTTGTTTCCCATTCCCAGGGTTGTTGTGGCAAGGTTCTGATTTTGGGTTTATTTTTAACTGAGTAACCGATTGTTAGGAGCGTTTTTTTTGCCTTTGATGGGTTGGAGTTTGTTCTGAAGTTTTGTCTGTCTATGGTTTTTATTATGCAGCTGCAGTTATAGATTTCTTCTTTAACTAGTTTGTTTGAGAAGCTTTAGGTATCTGAAGCGAGCGTAAGGGATGCTCTATTCATCGCCAGAATTGCTTTCTAATATTGTATTGACATTTGATGTGCTTGGATTAACCTTTTTGTTTTCGGAGAAGCTTATAATCAAAATGTTCTAGATAGAGCTTTTGGCTGAAAAGGAGTTTTATGAGTGCAAAATAAGCTAATCTACACATGTAGTAAAAAGTTGAAAGATAATTCGAAAGTCAATGCGCATTACAGGTTCTGGTTTCATCATATGAAGCTTTGTTCTTATATATTGGCTCAATAACACAATATGTTTATTCCATTCATTGGTTGAATAAGATAGATGGCCTACGTAGAATCAAAGTGATGGTGGTGTTACCACTTTGTACTTGAATCTGAAATTGTTTTCCCTATCTCGGTCAGGAAACAAAGGAACGGACTATATGAGTATCATACAATTTTGGGCTGGAATAGAAATTGCTTCATCATGCACTTTTCATTTCTTATATTTCTAGGTGCTTATTAAAATTTATCAATGGGAATTTGACTCCTTTGTAAGTCGAAAATCTTTGCAGTTCCAGTGGTCATCATGTTTAAGTTGCCATTTGTTTTTCATGATGGTATAGCAGATTATTCCTGCTGTACTATGTCTGTGAAAATGGCAAATTTTATCCTGCTATTGATTCTTTTTTATGACCGTGGCTGATCCTTCCCTTATGACATTGCCTGGTGTGTTTTGATTTCGATTTTGGGTTTTCTCCTTTTTCCTTTTTTTTTTTCCTTCTCCTTTTTGATGTGTCAACTTCAATCCCAGCTCACCGCCACAAAATTGCAACAAGTGCGATGTGGTGGTATTAAATGTATCGATGGCTCTTCAGACATGTATAATTCCATATTAGTTAATAATAATGTCAAGTTGTCAACGGATATAACCTACAACAACAACAATAATAATAATAATAGGTACCTACCTTCTAATGAGATTAACTGTGATCTTAGTCATTTCTTTATTCATATATATATATATATATATATATATATGTTCGAATTATTTTATAATGATGATAGGTAGGTCCTACCAAGGGGGGTTCATAACCATGCCTTCTAAAGATATAGGGACCTTTCAATCTATTGTACTTGCTTGTTCAGTTGTCCATTGTACTCTGAATTGTTCTCATAGAGCAGTGTTTTTAGTCTCTCCTTTTTTAGTTTTTGTTGCTAGAATCATGCTGTTATTACATACTGATCTAAACTGTTGGTTTGCATTCAGGTGATTGAACAAAAAAGTAAATGGAGAGGTCGTTGGCAATCTCAATTGTCTGAGCTGAAGAGAAGAAGTGAGAGCAAGGATGCTGGAGGGAACATGTCATGGGCAGCTCGAATGCGCCACCAGAGGGATGAATCATCAAACGAATTATGATTAAAGATTTTCCTTAGTTCTTTCCGTATGTGTAGTCCATTTTCATCTGTATATATAGATATATATATGTATATCTTCCTACTTTAGATCAAAACATGTGCCATTCGCCCATTACTCTACAGGCAGTCTCCAGTATACTAACCCTATAGTTCTGCCAAAATAAAAAATTTGTGCCTCTTGGCCGTATTAATCCAATTGTAGGTAATTATTATGCTTCCTGTTTTGTGATAACCATGAATTCTCCTGTTTTATGTTTACGCACAAAGATAGGATATGATTATTCGTTTGTTTTACTGAAAGTTAAGGAATGCCATTGAGATATTGGAAAAGGAAAAGGAAAAGGAAAAAAAACTGATGGAGGAAATGCCAAATATGCAACTTGAAGGCGGGTGTTGGAAACCAGTTATTTTTCCTTGTCGATGAGTTGGAAGACTAGTATAAGACATAGACGGATAGTGAAAGGGTTTCTTTTTCAAACTGCAAGTTGTATGTCCAGTAAGTATTTGATCCAAAGAGAAATTGCAATAGCATCAGACAACATGAATCAAAAAATGAGCAAGAGGTAACCCCTATTAGCAACTTGCAGTTAAGGAAGTCCCAATTACAGGCTACGACTTCAATTATTTCGTAGGAGTCATCACTTCCATCTACCACTTGCTAATTAGCAGAAACAAATTGCCCCATTTTAGCGAAAAAAATAGATTTTTTGTTATTAAAAAGTCTCACAAATTTCAAATTAAAAAAGAATCCATTGAAATTAATAAATTTTTGAATACCGAAAGATTTTTTATTATTTATTTAAAGTTTTAATTGAATACCATAAGATTTATTTAGATTATTTAAAAGTTTGAATTGAATATCACAAATCTTTTTTTTATCTCAAAATAGTGTTTTAAAATCCGAATTGAATAGGGATGGAGTCGACTTGTAGCTGAAACATTGTCATTATTATTTATAACTGATAAATAATGCCAAGTTATCGATCGTTTTCAATTTCTAAGAATGATGCCTGTGTTATGAGCATTTTTTCTCTCTTTTCTCTTGCAGTTGCTAAAAGCAGATAGGAGAAATACAAAATGAATACCATTCTATATCAATGTAAAGCATTGTGCCTAACTCAACGGGAGGGAAGATAATTCCAAAAAGGATATGATTTGCTTTCTACCCAACTTCACAAGACATTCAGGTTAGTTTCCCTACCAGAATATAACATGAATTTCATTTACATAGGCTCATAACGGATGATGGCTAGTTACATCTCTTGTTAACAAAAATGATAAAAGAGGAAGGAAAAGGAAATGAATAGGAGAATAACATATATCAAACCCTCATTACAGTTGCTCTTAGTTGCAGAAATGTTATCCATATATCACCTTTTGTTTACTTATCCCAATATCTTTTTTCTCTTGTATTTTTTTTTTCCTTTTCTCAAAAAGAGAGTGTCAGAAAAGTGATATATATGAAAATCATAATTTATTAGTTTGGATGGTCGATGGAAGAAAATTGAATTTCGGTATAACACTTCCATTCTCATTCCCTTTTTTTTACTAAAGCATTTGATTCCCAATAATTTCGAGACAAATATATCTTAAACCATATGATCAAAAAGTGAGGTGAAACATGTAGAAAAAAAAAAGAGAGTAAAGTAAACAAAAAAACTAGTCATAGTTTATGAAGCATGGAAAGTTTGAGTAAACAATTATTTTGGTTTTTCACACTACTAGAAATTCATGAATTACTTGCGAATTTTCCTGCAGATTTTTTTTAGAGGAATTTCCTGCGAATTTTTCTGTAATTTTTTTAAAAACAAGGTTTTTTTTGTAGATTTAAATTTGTAATAGGAAAAAGTTACCCACGAAGGTATTACTTATAGACAAAATTCATAGGAAACATGTTTCCTGCGAATTTTTGTGTAAAATCTACAGGTAATTAAAAAATTTCTAGTAGTGAATGATGTAAAGTTTGGTTTTCCAATAATAAATACATCAAATTAATGGTCCTGCATTATCAAATTTTGACAGAAAATTTAGTCACTAATTTAGGACAATTATAATGTATTTATCTTTGGAATACCAAACTAATGACACGTGTATGTTTAGAATCAACACACCAGTGTCTATTCAATATTTTACTAAAATCTTGTGTATGTATTAGACGACACTCTTCTAAAATGAGTTTGTTTTTAAAGTGAACAAGTAATGTATCCGTCCTTACTTTAATAAAGTGCATAAAGATCTCAATCTACTAAATGATTTAAGGGTAAACACACTTTTAATTTCTCACTTTAGAGATAAACTCATTTTATAGGAGTCTTTTCCATTTGTATCAAATATGTATTGATATGTTTTTGGGAATTGATCATCGAATATAATTGATTTTAAAATTTTTTAAAAAACAATTTGATATGAAAATAGATAATTTGTGTATGGGAATAATATTTCAAAAGTTAACTTTGAAAATTTGATTTTGTTTGATATTATAATCATGATGTTATTTGATATATCAAATTACTAAAAAAAAAAAACATGATGTTATTTTATATATTGTTTTGGTTTTGAAAGACACATGATATAAGGTCAGTTTTGAGACTTATGCACAGACCAGAGATCTGTGATCCTGACAGCTAGCTTCCACGCCTCCTTTATGTCATCTACCTCCCCAATTGAACTGATTTTACGTGCCATTGTTTAAGAATTTAACCTACCTAGTTGGCCAATCACTGTCAAAGCTGCTATAAGAGACAATCACATAATAAGACAATCAATGTCATGGACCTCAAAATTCCAACCATTAGAAATGTGACAGGTCATGACAATAGCTTGATGGAAAAAAAGGAATGAACAAAATCAGATTAACAAATAGACCACGTAGTTAAATTCATCGCATAATCTAGGTCAAAGTAAAAATGGTCATTTGAAAATATTGTAAGAAAATAGAAAACCAAAATTATCCAAAGCATATCAAAACTCAACTTTTCTATGAATATCCATCAAATATTTCATTTCGGGAACCAAGTTCACTCAGGCTCGTGCGTTCTTTTAAGTATTTTAAGTTTTTAACATTGATTAAGCTACAATTAATTCTAGCTAGGTAGACTTTCAACACAATCCGAACACTAACATGGCAAATTAAAACCCTTACTATTTTGGAATTACTGGAACCTGAGCTAGTGCACATGGTCATGAACCCTCAGAAAACTACTGATCTTTATCACTCTGTTGTCCCACATAAAGAAGTTACCAGCACTACATATATAAAACTCCCTCGAACTTCCTTCCTAAGGTCAAAACTCAAGAATCACCAAGCTTTGTTGTATGCTGTTGAATTGCACTTACTGCCAACCCCAACTAAGTTACTAACATCCATTAAAATGATTACAATCGATACAGTTTTCTTCCATCCCCTTTAGAAGCTTTAAGAAACTTGAATAACATTAAAATATGCAAAGGGATGTATTTGCAGTAGTAAACTACTAACTTACTTTCATTTCACCACAAAATAAATAATTTATTCAAGATACAAAAGTAAAATGAAGTAGCAAACTGTCAAGAATCAACAAAAGGAAAAAAATAAACTACCCATTGTAACAGAAAGGCGAGTAATGTTAGAACATATAATACATCTTTAGCATTATACAGACCATTACTCAAATTTACATTCCACAATCAACAAAGCAGCAAAGTTCATGAGCATAAGCATCATGTTTGCTAGTAAAATACAAAATAAATGGAGAAATTTAAATGTAACAGCTATCAGATGCTATGACTTGAGTAAACCATAGACCCTTCAGCATGTAGGTAACATTTCTTTTCCTTGCCGCTTCAGCAGGAATCATAAAATCAAAACAAATGCAGATGAATAAAGATAAGTTCCATAAACAACAAATGACTGAAGGAGAAGAGATTACCTAATGAGCAAAGGAGACGACCATACCTGACAATCAAAGAGAAAGTCGTAGTTGAAGAGAAACCCAGGCGAAAATACGTCTCTCTACAACGAAAATGAATGAGCCAGGGTGAGAAGCTTTATATGCGCAAAAATGAAGGAGAAGAAAGCAAAAACTTTGATAAATAACAGGTGGAAATAATGAGAAGAAGGAAGAGAGGGAGTGAAGGTGGCTATGGAGCTCACTAGCGGAAGCATCAGAAAACTTCAGGAGAGAAGACTCGGAAAGAAGAAATAAAAGGAGCTTGGTATTCTTTGAGGGAGGGAGTAAAGGCAGCTTCTTTGAGAGAGAGCTGGATAATATGGGAACCGCAAGTCTGATAAGAATGGATGGGACAACACTCCCTCTCTGACAAAAATGATACAGGAAAAGCATAAAAAAGCTGAGCACCATAAAAAGTAGTGTAAAAAGTAGTAATTTTTTAAATTGAAATTGAAATATTTCACGATTACAATTGAAGACAGCTGGTGAAGTGAGAAAAAGTTGAGCGGGAATTTGGGATCAGGCGAATGTGACACGTAGCTAGCCGGGGTATTGTTTTCTTATATTAGAATAGATTGATTGATTCTAGTAAAAGTTAATTGTACATGTTTGATTTTGATTACTTTTAGAAGAAAATATATTTTTTTAGAATTTTTTAAACACAAAATAAGTTTTTTTTTTGATAAAAAAAGGAGTTGAAGTATAAAAGCATCATTATAGGAGAAAGGCATAGGTTGGCACCTCAATCCCTAACAATCATTTGCAGTACTTCAACAATATTATTAAGAAAAAATAAAGAATACTAAAAAACATAGGGGACCATACCAAAACCCATGAAAAGAATGAATAAAATTCACTATTAAACAAAATCACTAAGGAAACCTATAAAAAGGACAGAAGTCCTCCAAAATAAAATTAGCTTGGAGGAGAATCCCAGCAAATAAACAACTACTAGATATACCAAAAGAGGCCAATTTATCTGCATATGAGTTGCCTTCTCTAAAGATGTGAGAGATTCTAAAATCCAAAATAAGTTAATGCAAACAAGATGCTAATAAAATAATCAATTATCTTACCGTTAATTGACGTTGAGAATAATTGAAAGAGAAGGCAAATAGCTTTCAGTTTTGTTGAACAATGAAACACTTTACAAATGACCATTTGAGAGATCTTAAAATCTAAAACAAACAATCTATAAAACTTAAAATAACAATAGAGATTTTCAATTTTGATGGGTGACATAATATTTATGTCAATAATGTTGTGTTTCTTAGCTCATATAAAACATCATGAGTTCATTTCCCCCACTAACATAATAAATACTAACAAACTAACATTTGTCTATATAAAAAAATTACATTATATAAAAATAGATTAAGATCCTCTTATGTTACAAGTTAACATGAAAAAGCTAATGTTAAAGGCATGAATAGATTTGTGTTTTAGCATTAAATCTTGTTAGGTGCATAGCTGTTAATCAAAAGAAAAGAAAGTCAGCAATTATTAATTTTTCGGAACTGAAATAATTTATTTGATAACAACTCATACAAAGCAATTAGACTATCGGTGCGTTTGGAAGAGCTTATGAAGAGCTTATGAAAATAGCTTATGGAATTAAACTTATACAAATAGTTTATGAAAATAGTTTATGATCTTTCCATAAGCTGTTTTTAGCTTATTTCCATAAGCTTGTCAGAGAAGCTTATGAAAATAAGCTGTTTTTAGCTTATTTACAAAAGAGCTTATTGCGTAAGCGCTTAAATAAGCTGTATACCCAAACGCACCCTATGACACACGAACGCTTATGGGGTCCCAAATCCATGGCAATAAACAAAGATAGTAAAAACTATACTTTTCCCCTGCTCGCAAATATAGCAACTAAAACGAAAATTATTCTTTTACTAATACTTAATCTCTCACTCAATGTCACCCTCAAGCAGAAGACCATTCATCTTGAGCTCAGTTTTAAGCTTCACCATTTGATCCTCCGGCAAAATTATTGTCACAAACTTCCCATCAGTACCATTATTGATAGAACCATTTGACCATGGCATGACCAAAACAGCTCCTTCATCTCCAACCCCTTGAAGGGTGTAGTACACAAATATTGGTTTGTGTCCCATCAACTGCAAATCATACACATTGATTTCTTCCAAGTCCACAAATGTCAAATTGGCACCATACACCAAGAAATCAGTCACCCCTTCATCTTTCTCCACAGCCTTCTCAATTTCATTCCTCTCATCAATGCCTTGATCCACAAGCATGCTTGCCAAAACTCTTACATCACAGTCAACGATACAACATTCACTCCCAGCCTCAACTTTTTTTATTATTTGGTTATTGCCAATGATATCATTGCCCATTTGATACGGGTCGGTTTTGCAAACGGTCACGGTGTTGGGTTCGGATCCTCCCCTAACCCGGGCCACACATCGCCAAATCATGGCACTTAGGGATTCAAATGGGGGGGCCTGGTCAACATTTGGACCCCAAATATCTGTTTGCAAGTAGTTGATCTGGGAGTTAGTTAGATGGAAGGAGAATGTGTCCATTTTGTAGTTGTTGGGTGGGATCCAATGGTCACCAACCGGGTCAACCCGTTTCAGACAAACTGGATCCTTTTGGGATCCGGGTTGGCTGGGTGCTGGGACAGGTCTTGGGATATTGGTGGGCTTGTTTAGGCGCAAATTATTCATGGTTCGGCCCAATGTGCGGTTGAAATCCGAAGCTGAAAGTAAGTCCCCTAGTACATGGGCCCAGCTAAGACCCAATGAAATTCCACCACACTTAAATTGAGTTATCTGCAAAAACAATGTCTCATGAATTTCATATAACTCGAGTTTAATGAGAAACAACATGATGCTGTGGGAATGTATGACTACTAAAAAGTATTTGTTCTTCTTGTTCTCTAAATTTATTTATTTTAATGAATTCTACCAATTCATATTTTTTTCTACGGTATCACGGTAAATTGTAAGTATTTAATTGCCTATTTTTTAAAAATATTTATCTGATAAAATCAGTATTAAATAAATGTTTGATCTAACTATAGGGTATTAGTCATTTTTTACCCTGGGTACCATCCTTACTTGAGTACGATAGAAATTCTCTTTTCAATATATATATATATATATATATCTCAAGTTGCACCCAAGGGTATTGGTTTGGAGGTTGGGATCTAGATTATTTCCATCCAGATTCCCCCTTTATTCTCTCATCGGCCGTTAGATTAATCTATTAATCTATTGATTAACAAATGAAATCTCTTAACCGTTAGATTAATCAGACGGCAGGAAAGAGGAGGGAGGAAAAATCCGAATGAAGAAAATCTATTTTTTTCGTGTCCGTTTGTTTTAGATTATTTTCAACATAAACGTGAAACTAATGTTTCCCGAGGCAATTATTTTGAAAGCTATATGAGAGGAGCTTTCTCCCAACGTAATTTTATCTTTACATAATCTAAAACAAGCAGGCTCTTCGTGGTTGATAGGGACTCCTTATACCCATAAACTTTCGGAAGATTTATTTAAATGATTTTTGGTTTCCAAAAAAGTATAAAACTTGGATCCTTTAAGATAATTTTTTATTTATTTTTGCTCCTAATTATAATAGTGATATAGGGATGGAAGATTTTCAAAATTGGGTTGACTTCCTTCCCTCGCCTATATAAAAGGCGCCTAAATAAAAGGTGATCATTCTACATACCAATTACATTAATGTCATTGTTTTCCATTTATGCCGTTGGGCTTTCATGGCTTAACTTGTCAAGCAATAAAACATATAAACAACATGGATTTAATTGGTATACATTATTAATTTAAAGATTTTTTACACAAACAACCAATTAGAAATTATCACATAAGCTAAAATATTTGACTCTTATCTTAACTACTTTAAAAGTCACACACATCATGATTTCTAATTGATTGTCAGTGTAAAAAACTTTACATTGATAATGTATAATAATTAAACTCTATAAACAATAGTACTTGTAGCGTATTATTATTTACCAAAAAAACAATAGTACTTTTAGTGTATTATTATTTTTTATAATTGGTGTTTGACAATTTGTTGTGTAGCTTTTCTTTTTTAATCAAATAAACTTATTTCATTTCATGAATAAGAGTCGCTTCAATACAAGTAGGTAATAAGTTTGTGAATAAATAATTTCTCATACTTTATTCTCATAGCGTTCTCACAAATTTTTAGGTAAGTTTTCCTGAACTATTATAATAAGTTTATAATAAGACCTATGTATTTTCATCCACAAAAAAAAGACCTAATTAAGTATATTCATTATCTAATGATTTGAATAAAAAATTGTAAGAAATTCGTTGGCAATAGATATATTCTCATGTCAAATGTTTACATGACAATGTCATCTAAAGCGAAATAAATATAAATATTTAAAATAGTAAAAATATTTTAAAATATGTAAAACCATATATTAAATATTTTGTGTCTGCTTTTCTTTTCATGCTTATCATATAAAGCTTGGCATGAAAGTATCGATTGGAATTGATTTGTCATAGTAAGACAGGTGAGGTTATTAATAGAAGTGAAAGCCAAGCAACCCACGGGTCATGTTCTGATCTACCTTGTCTCTTTTGTAGGGAATGGCCCACCCCACCATACTACTCGATTGCGGAGCAGTTGTTGAAGAAATTATATGGACTATTGAATACCGAAAAAAAAAAAACAAACAACTATATGCACCATTTCTCTATTTTAGAGATGCTCCTGATTTCCTTATGAGTATAGGAAAATGATGCTTACACATCATAATTTGCACACTAATTTTGTATTGATTAAGGATATATAAAATTTAATTTAGAGTCTGTTTGATAAAACTAGATGTTAACGGATAAGTTAGCTAATAGCTGATAGTAGCTAGCAGATGAAGTAGCTTATAACAGACAGCGGATAAGCTAGTTTATTTTGTGTGAAAGTATTTGGTACAAGTAGCGGTTGAACTAGCTGAAAAATATAAAATGAAATAAAAGGACATAAAAGAAAGAGAAAATGATAAAGGTAGAATTAAATTAAGATAATAAGGATAAAAGTAGGAAAAAAATGAAACGCTATAAGCTATAAGTTCAAACGCTACTTTAAGTAGCGTCTGGAAAAAACGCTATAAGTTCGTGAAAAAATGCTATAAGCTCATGATAGAAGTGTTTGCCAAACATGACTACTTTCACATTCGCTATAAACTCGCAAAAAAGGCGTGCCAAAGAGGCTCTTAATAACATATTATTTAGTTAGGAGTGGTAAGGTTGGCTTGGTGGTTTGGGAGGAGGAGTTAAGGAGTGAAGTGATAAGAAGATTGAGGGTTCAAATCTCACACACTAATAAAATACTAACATTGACACTAACATTTGCCTAAGTATAAGAATTTGCACATCATAACAATAATTGATCATTATCTCGTTAACTATATAATTTAACATAACCCACGATTTTTGTCATCAAGGCTTTGTTTGACAAAAATAGCTAATAGTTTAACTTATAGCTAATAAGCTAGCTTATAGCTGATAAACTGTTGAAAGTTTATAGCTGATAGCTAAAACCTGAAAAACTAGCTTGTTGAATTTGAAGCATTTGATAGCAGTTGAACTAGCTTATAAATTTAAAATAATATAAAAGGATATATTTATGTTATTTTTATTTAAATTCTTTTCAAATTCTAATTGAAGTTTTATAATTAGAATATTGATTTTTTAAATTTTATTTTTAAATATTTTTATTAAATAATATAAATGAAATAACATGTTTATATGATTTTTTATATAAATTTTATTTTATGAGGGGTCGAGTAAAGTCGGAACTTCATTTAATTAATAAGGATAAAAATGAGAGAAAAGTTAATAAGTTATACGCTAAATAAAATAACTAGCATATGAAGAAAATTTATAAGCTAATGAGATAAGATTGTTTATCAAAAAATTTTATTTTGGTCAAACAAACTTATAAGTTAGTCAAACAAACTATGTGATAGCTTATTTGTGTATATATGACAACTTTGATGAGCATGTAAGAATATCTCCTAAAAACGTGACTAAGAGATCAAATAATTTCTCTCTAATTCGTTTCCATCATTTAGTAAGGAAAAAGAGTTTTGCTTTGTTTTTGTGGGTAAAAAAAAAATCTGTTATATTATTCTACATGTTGGTTTGGTGGTTGAGGTGGGAGAGTTAAAGAGTGGAGTGATAAGGAACGAGAGGATTCAAGTCCCACCTACTAATATTTTTAATAAATCTAACAAATACTGACATTTGCCTATAAAAAAAAGTATTAATTTTCTCAATATTAAATAAAGAAAGTATTAAATAAAAAATAATTTAAAAATATAAAAGTATTCAATATTTTATAATTTAGTAAGTATAAGGATTGAGTAGATAGATATAAAATTAGGGTCATGCTAACGAATACCTAAGGATACTGGTTAAGGAAGTCCATAAAAGCACGTTTTCATTGAAAAACTAAGTATTTCTTTAAATATTAAATACATCGAATTTTGAATGAAGTTTTTCTTTTCTTGAATTTGTTTTTAATTATAAAAAATGGTAGGAAGTGAGCTATCACTCCGGGGCCTGGAGCAACATGGGTGGGCCCCTCCCCAAGGGATTTATTTTTCACAAGGTGAGGATCGAACCAAAGACCACTCACTAAAGAGTATCTCTGTACACATTCGCCTACTTTGCGGACCTAACATGCTTTTACTAGGTCAATCCCGTTTGGATTTTTTTCTTGATTTCTTAATCAATACCCTTAGGGCTCGTTTGGTGGTCAGGATAGGATAAGAATGGATAGGATATGAGAGCTGGATAAGGATAGGATAGGATATGAGCATGATAAGCTCTTATCCTGTTCAATGTTTGATGTGCATCAGATAATGACAGGATATGATATAAAATATCTACAAATGATAAAATTATCATTATATCAAAATTACATTTTTTTTCAAAAATAAATTTTAATATTACGTGGTTGTTTTATACATTTAAATTAAAAAATATTTAATAATATATATTTTCGGCTTTTTAATTATAAATTAGTCCATTTTTTTAAATTATAAAAAGTTAACTTTTTTTCACCTTTTATAAAAATTATTAATTAAACCACATATTTTAATTACTAATAAGGTTGACTAATTAGGTTTGAAACCATAATTAAATAATAACAATATTAAAGGTAAGAGATAAAAGAAAACATTTTCTTATCCTATCTTGTTGGTTCTAACCCAGCTCCACCCTTAGGATAGAATTATAACTAAGTAACAGGATAGGATAAGCTAACAGAATAAGCTTATCCTATCCTGCTGGTTCACCAAACTATAGATTAAAACAGGACAGGATAGCTTATCCTATCCTGACCACCAAACGGACCCTTAAGATACTTATTAGCATTCTCCATAAAAATTATAGAAGAAAAGAAGCTCACCACTTTCATGTATCATTAATGCTTTTCTCTAAATTAAAGCTAAAATGGATGAAGATCATCTCCTCCAATTTCCTGTCACATTCTCTATCCTCCACCAATAATAATTTGACACTTAAAAAATTAAAATCACAATTTATTTAACATTTATACTCATTCATAATGAAGAAGATCGAGACGTAATATATCCTTTTTTGGGGGGAGTAGATTTTTATTCGGCTAAAATATCATGCATTAATGTTGACTGCCGGTGTACGTGCATTTATGTTGACTGGCATTTCCACTTGTGCCTTCGTATAATGAATAGTGCTTGAACCTTGAACACATATTCTCACTTGTTTCTAGGTTGAACGAAATTGGAGGTACAGAAAACATAAATTATATATTTAATTATAATTTGATGTTAAAAATAATATAAAAGTGATCGGTGATATGTGTGTGACAATATGTATATGTAACATTATTGTAGAATTGTGTTTTTTTTTTTTTGAAACCTAGAATTGTGTTTTTTAAGACGCACTTCTCTTGTTTTTTTTTATATATATGATAAAATCATAACCTTCAACCTAACATTGAACTATAGATAGTTATTTTAAAGTAGTAATTTACAATAAAAATTGATGACATAATATAATTTATCTCATAAAAAGAAAAGTTAAGTAATTCCAAGAAATTGTATCATTAGAGATACTTGAATAATTTTTCTCCAAATCAATAATTTTTAGAGGAGTTGTTTGAAATCGAGTATGAGAGGATGTGAGGGTGGAGAGAGATGCATATATGCAAATTATAGACCAATGATAATGATTAATATGTGTGTCATTTGTCATGCATAAATAATAAACACAGCACCTGCATCAAAACAAGAGGAGAAAAAGATATTTCAGGACCAATGACTTGTTGCGAGACCAGCAACTTGTAAGAAGGCCAATCCTTCATGGCTAGCCATTCATCTAGTGTTTTTTTGCACTTGGCCTCAATGAACCTTGATCCACAATCATTACACTTGATGAATGGCCTGCTGGATTCCGATCGCCGGAATCGGCCACAAGGGATGAAGTAGTGGTTGAACAAAGTGAACATGCCCTCCTTTATTTTCATGATGGTTAGTCCTTGTGCAACCTCACTCTCAAAGAAGTAAACCATTTTAAGGTAGTGAAGCTTCATGGCCAAGTCCAAGCCACCCGGGTTGTGGAACACATCCGACCCGGTGGCCCGTCCAGGACCAACTGAGGATAGCCTCAAGTCATACACTAAACTCTCTTCTTGTGGGATAACCATATTTGTTAGACCTAGCTAGAGGATATTTTTATATATGCTGAAACAATGTGAAACATAAAAGGGGAACGAGGCTTTGGTGGTTGTTCAAAAGTGAGAGATTGCCAACTACAATATATAGAGTGAAGGAAGGGTGTGTGTGATCAGAGGGACCATGCATGGCAGGTTGGAAATTTAATGAAAACTTATAGTGCGTTTGGTTGCCATTGGTTCGTACAAAATAAACCGTTAGAGAGTCGCATTAATTAGAGTTTTTGTGTATTAGTATCTTTAGCACATTCGTATATTGGAAAATATTACATTTATTTTTTTAATATAAAATTTTCTTTTTTTTGATTCTTTAACAAATTTATGCACGGAAATAACCTTCAAAGAATCCAATTGTACTTCTCACTAAGTTAATCTATTTTTAACCAATGTGATTAATTTGGCCCACTTAATGGGGAACTAGAATATTCCACTTACCATATATAGACCTCTGTTTTACGTTTCTTACTTGCCTTTTCAAGCGAGGCACATTTGCCATTAATCAATAGGATCAAATGCTACACGACAGCTAGCTAAGTTATTATCCTCCAAATGGTATTTAGCGTGTATTTGGATTAACATTTGATAAACTTGATTTTGGATAAAATTATTTTTATAAAATTAATATAGAATTGATTTCGAGTTTGAAGTGAGGTTTTTTTTATAAGTACTATTTCATTTATATAGTTTTAGTTCTAACATCACAATGGAATCTCCTCCCACTTCTTTTAGAAAAGGTTGAGCGGAACCCACCGTATAACTTACTAGGAGTCAAAATATCAAAAAGCATAATACATAAGTCTTCACAGAAACACCCAATCATACACAAACCCCTATTATACAAAAATCCCTACCACCCCTGTTACAGACCCATAGCATTAAAAGTATAATAGTGAACTAATTTATGTTTGGATTTTTTTATTTTGAAAGCAAGATTGATATAAAATTTAGTGTAATTTTTCAATCTAAAAGCAGAAACTACTTCAAGTTGCTTCTGGTATAATCGATTCTTGATGTAAAATTATTTTTCCAAATATATAATCAAATATATATTTTTTTAATAGAATCACGTTTGAATGTACATATATAAACAATTCTGGTACTCTCACCATAATGCCAATTGCCAAACACATACTTAATATTCCGGTATGGTGACATCTCACTAATTTAAAGAGGGAAAATGAAATTATCTACATGGGTAACGCTATACAGGGAAAAAAAAAAATGAAATGTCGATGGAATAAAGTGTAAAAACTACTCACCATTCATAACCTTACAAGCATGTCCAAAGTTTTTTGACACTAGCACTTTCCTATCCTCAATGATTTGCAATGCCTCTCCAGCTAGCTGCGCATGTATATCCGGCCAATTACTAATTTTTGTTTTTGAAAAAAGTTGTGATAAGTGGCATCTGAGATGATTTAATCACATTTTGATTGATTCGCTATTTAAAATTTTCAATATTATTTTAAGGTCGAACTCTATTTTGGATACTAGGATCCTATACATTTATCAAATTATAATTTTGTATTTTGAATAAAGGTCCAAAGTGGTTTTCGACAAAAAAAATATGATTATATTTTGGTTTTGAAAAATAAAAAATATCAATTTGATTTTCAATAATATAAAATGCCGATCAAATTAATCCTTTTAGGATATTTTTAGGGACATTTTAGCCCTATTAGGAAATATTTTGACCCGCATTTTATATTTTTGATGACCAAATTAACATTTTTCATTTTTCAGGGACTGAAATGTAACCGTGTTGTTCTGTCAAGAATTTGTTTGGACCTTTATTCTTGTATTTTTCATTCGCTATAAGCCTATAAATGACTCCTCTCGTGCTTTTTAATGAGTTGTTTGTATGAATTTAGAATATCTCTGATGGGTAATATTTAAACAATCAACTTGAGTTGTTTATCTCTTATTAAGTGAGCCTTACTATGCCACATCATATTCAAGCAATCCACCATACTTTTTTACTCTAATGGTACTCATTAAGCAACTCTTAAGCAGCCCACATTTTTTATAGTTTTTTATTTGTACTTAATTTTGCTTTAATTAATTTAAAATAGCAACTTATCATTAAGATTTGAGCAAAAATTAATTTTTTATTCATAAGCAATCCGTCCTTGAGGTTTCTTATATAAGCAATCATATCTTATTTTAAGCAACTCACATTATCACATAGATCAATTTCAATGAAAAAAATAAACAATGATTCTTTATTTGTCACATAGATTTAAGAACTCCTTAAACAACCCCATTCGATATGCGCAATATTTTAGATTATTGGGGTTTCTCACTTTGTAAAACTTGTGCATAAGGCGAAAAATTAACAATGTGATGTGTTTGCATAATTCAGCTAAATAAGAACGCTCATTAATAATTAATTAATGTTATTTATTTTTTAATTATAATAGCTATGTTTGACCTAAGTAGTTGAAAGTTGAAAAGTAGTTAATTAGAATAACTGTACTATTCAACCCGAACTAATTTGTTATATCAGGCATTAATCTCTTCAGCACAATGCAATGCAATATAGGTGTAGCATTAATCTATTGCATTGGGCTTTATGAATTAATTAATGAAAACGATTTTATTAAGACAATTAAGTAACGCTACACCTATACAAATTAAAAATATGAAATTTATAAAAGTTTGGACTCAATTTTACGCATAGTATTTGATAATGTTGTAAAGTATCTATTTTTTATCTTGACAAATCATTCATATAATATTTTCTAAACTTGTCAATGAAATTCCAGGACCTGGATTGTCTCGCAGTCAATGGTTGAAATAAATCTTATAGTTGAGATAAATTATTGGAAGCATCCACCAATCAAGTGGTCTGGAGTTTGATTCTTACTTCTTACGTATGGAAAAAAAATTGATTGGAAGGGAATATCTCACGTTGTGTGCCTTCAAATTTTTTGAAGGAGATTAGTCTCGATGAACGACCGAGGATACTCCCTACGAACGCATACCAAAAAAATGATTGGAAGCATCCAATGATTGAAATTTTGATGGAAAGTTGCTGGAGAGAGAGGATCACAAAGCTATGTTCTAACCATCAATTACAAACATTTTACTGTTGAAACAATTATTTTTATTAATATATTTTTCTTATTTAATTGTAATTGAGTAATGTTATTGCTAATCCATTTACTTGTTAGGGTTCTGGACTCGATGATATTGATCGATGCTTGGTTAGAGGAATTTCCATTTCCTATCTTTTGATATATTTTCTTTTATGACTTATTATTATTAATGAATAATATATTATGAATTAGGGATGACAAAATAGGTCAACCCGTCACGTAATTAACCCACTCAAAACATGACGAGACGGGCCAACCCGTTTTAGTTGTATGGGTTGAACCGCCAACCCACCCCGCCTATTGGGGTGGCCCGCCAAACATATAAAACAATAAATTGGATTGGCGGGTTGACACTCTTAAAAAAAATTAAAAAAAAATCATATAACATTTTTTATGAGCAATCTTCATAGCCTTTTTTAAATTATTATTAAAAAATTATAATAATTTTATCTTATAGCATACAATTCGTGTTACAAAAGTAAATATATTATTTTTTTAGTATGAAATAATTCCAAGTAACAATTAAATTAAATTAAATAATATTAAATAATTAATAAACTAATTCAAAAAAATTATTTTTTAATCTGACAGGTTGGCGGGCCGACCTACCACCGATCCGTTTTCGGGTGGGTTAAGCTGGACGGGTCAAAGTAAGTTGATGATCGCAACCCACCGCATTAAATTTTGGCGGGTTGACCCGCGGGTCACAACCCACTTTGCCACCCCTATTATGAATGAAAAATATAATGTCAATAAAGATGAATGAATTTTTTTTATTTTTTTATTTTGACTAATTTACTTCCACAACTTTGAGCATGTGCTTAAGTAAAATCCTCCATATATAAAGAAATGACTTTCCATCTTATATTTTAATGAAATTTTATTTTGTATTACTTTGTTTTTAAAATAAAATTTATAAGTAACTGTAGTTAATGCAATATAATTATGGCATATAATAAAAAAAATCAATAAAAGGTAAAAAAAAAAAAAAGTTTTGTTAATTAAGTCTGTTTGGTAAAATTAGCTGTTAGCGGATAAACTAGCTGATAGCGGATAGCGGATAAGCTAGCTGATAGCGGATAGCGGATAAACTAGCTTATTTTCTGTGAAAGTGTTTGGTAAAACTAGCGGTTGAACTAGCTGAAAAATATAAAATGACATAAAAGAACATCTTCATTAATGATTTTACATAAAAGAGAGAGAAGAGAATAAATATAGAATTAAATGAAGATAATAAGGATAAAAGTGGAAAGAAAAGTGAAACGCTATAAGCTATAAGCTCAAACGCTACTTCAAGTAGCGTTTGAAAAAAACGTTATAAGCTGGTGAAAAAACGCTATAAGCTCATGACAGATACACTTACCAAACAGGACTACTTTCTCATCCGCTATAAGCTCGTTGAAGTGCCTTGTCAAACATGCCTAAAGTAATTTTAAGTTTTAAGTCTCGTAAGAATACTTATCAAGAAAGTCAAAATAGGAATTTTAATTTTAGGCAACCACCTCAAGGGTGTGCTTCCCTTCTTTATCAGGATGTTATTGGGGTCTCTTTGCCTCGGCTGGTAGCTAGTTAGCTTTCTTTGTTGGGTTGTTTGCCATTCTGCTTATAAAAAAATTCAAATGAAAACAATAAGTACATTATTGGAATTTCACTTTTTATTTTAAAATTTTTACTTTAACTTTGTTAAGGGCACTTGTTAATAAATAAAAATAAAAGAAGGGATCATGTATGTACATTTGTTGGATTCTTTTGTCAAGTGTGAACTACCATAAAACTAAGTTTAATGAATATTAAATATGAATTTAATTGCTATCTATCAATAGTATACAACTTTTTACATTGTCAACCAATCACCAATCATGATATAAGTTAGAATAAGAGTTAAACAATTTTACTGATGTGACAATTTATGATTGACTGTCTGTGTTAAAAGACTTTATAGTGAAACTGTATAATAACTAAACTCATTAAATATTGTGTAACATCTATTATTACCTTATTTATTATAATTTTGTTATCGGTCACTTAAATATTATAGGCGCTTAAATACATACAAATAATATTATTTGGAATTTGTAGGTATTGTACTATTGTATATGAACCTTCTATGCCAATAATATGTATGTATAGCCTGTCTTAGCATCTGAACTCTAGAGGAATTAATCAGAGTACAAAACGCTCGGGTCGGGGGTGGTGGTTAGGTAAAATCCTCCATAGTAACGACTTCAGGATTCAAACCTCTAACATTGCAAATGAAGGTCGCTTGAGGTCGCAGTTCACTTCCATTGCGACTATCCACTTTTGGATTAGATATAGTTTAATTTTATATACTATTAATGTAAGAAAATCATTACCAATAATTCATAAATGATCATATTTGTAACTTTTTAAGTAGTTAATATAAAAGTCAAATATTTTTAATGATATAAAAATTGATAATTAGTTAAGTGTACAAATTTTTTATACCAGCAATACATAATTATTAAAGGAAAATGTTAATCATTGCCCTAAGAGCGCTATTAAGGAATCAAAAGTGGAAAGTTTGTATGGGAAGATGGTGCATTTAATATATTGGAAAATGTTACACTTAGTTTCCCAATACAAAATTTTATTTTGTCCATTCCTTAATCCAAAAAAACTAGGGTACTTGTAGGGGTGTTCGTTGGTTAAGATCAATCCGATGAACCTGAAAATACGAACCCGACCAATTAAATTGATTTGGATTTTTTGTGTGTTCGAGTCTGAAGCGAACATATCAAACCTAATTATAATTGGTTTGATTCTCGCATTCAAGGTTTCTAGAACCGAATTAAACTGAAACGATTAATGTATATATATTTATATTATTTTAAAATTAGTTATTAGGATTTTAAAATTAGTTACATCTAACCAACAACTGTTGATTCAAGTGGCAAAGAGTTTGGTTCCTCTTAAACAAGGTCTCAAGTTCAGGTCTTATAAATGAAAAAAATAGGCATTGGAAGAGCTTTAACCCCTTAAATAGGTTTTCCCAGCTCGACTCAGATAGTCGGAATCCAATGTGATTTCCAGATATGGAGGGTATTATACCAACAAAAATTAGTTACATCTTTACCCTACATTTAGAAATTTCTGTTCTTTACATCGTCGCCCTTCCAACCGTTAGCCTTCCCTTCTCCTACCCTTACAAGTTCCAGCTGTTAAATTTTGTGTATTATCATTCCAGTTGTCAGCTGTATGCCCACTCTTTTCTCCCTTACAGTTGCGTTGCAAGTAATATATCAATAAAGATAATAGAATTAGAACTGAACCGAACTGAATTGGTATTGAACGAGTCAGTTTGGTTAAGAATTTCTGGAAGAAAAAAATTTGCAATTTTGCATTGAATTAATTGATTTTGATTTCATTCAAAAAAAATTTCATGCAAATTCGAATCAAACCGACTCGTGAATATGTCATACACTCATTAACAAGATCCATAATTAAATCTTTTATTTATTTGTAATTATCTTTAGAACTTGAGTAGATAAACAAGTGTACAAAACTGCATAAATACCATACTGTCAATTAACTTACAAACATCTCATAAATCATCCTAGAAAAGATTCATGACTTTCATTGCATCGGTACGAACACATAAGCTTTGTTGACATCCGTATTTTTACCTGAAAGTCTGTTTGGCACCTCAATTCTACGAGTTTATAATGGATAGCTTATAGTGGATGAGAAAGTAGCCATATTTAGCAAGCGCCTCTGTCACGAGTTTATAACATTTTTTTACGAGCTTATAATATTTTTTTCAAACGCTACTTTAAAAATAACGTTTGAGCAGCATTTGAGCTTATAGCTTATAGCATTTCATTTTTTTCTCACTTTTATCCTTATTATCTTAATTTAATTCTATCTTTATCATTTTCTCTCTCTTTTATGTAAAATCATTAATGAAGATGTCCTTTTATGTCATTTTACATTTTTCAGTTAGTTCAACTGCTAATTTTACCAAACACTTCCACACAAAATAAGCTAGTTTATCCGCTATCTGCTATCAGCTACTTCATCTATTATCCTCTATAAGCTATCCGCTAACAACTAATTTTACCAAACAGGCTCTAAAATATTTTTGGGTACAACTTTGGCCAAGGATCGGTGCAATAACTATAATTGCCAGAATTTCTGCTATAATTCTAGGAGAATGCTAATTAGTATAATAAAAATGAGCAATGCTTTGTTACCCATAGAAAAAAAAAAAAGCAAGGTTAGTAACATACTTTTTTCAATATTCTAACACATTTTTTGTTATTGGATGACTTAATATGAGACCCACTATATAGAGAGTGGATCCATGTTATTTAGTGAGTTTCACATGAAAACAACCCAATAATAAAGAGTATACTGGATAGAGTGTTAGAAATAATGTGTTGTTAGCATTTCATATTAAAATTCTAGGCTAAATATGTTTTTGGTCATTGTAAAATAGAGAAAATTCGATTTTAGTCTCTCATTTTTAAAATGTCATTTTTTGGTTCCTTAATTTTCAAAATAGCTCACATTTAGTCTCTATTTTGAAAGTTAAACTAATGTTATTATGTTAAGGACCAAAAGTAAGCTATTTTGAAAATTGAGGAAGAAAAAGACATTTTAAAAATGAGGGACTAAAAACGAATTTTTACTATTTTACAAGGATAAAAAAATATTTAATTTTCGCTATTTAAAAATGTGTATTTATTTTTTTAAGAGCGTTTTACATAATTTTTTTTATTTTATAAAAACTTACATTTTATATTTCGTAATTAGTGCTCTTGGGCACAGGTTAACAAAATTCGTAAATCTAAAACATTTAAGTTAATCGTATAATATGAAGGATAGTGTTAACGAGAGTTTTTAGGACACTTGTTAATGAATCAAGAAAAACAATTTCATTGAGAAGTTATTATTCGATATTTTAAAAAGTTTTATATTTAGTTTTTCGATAAAACTTATTTTTATTGGATTTCTTAATAAATGTTTTAACAACACTTGTTAGCAAGACTCTTAGAGCAACTCCAATGAGAGTTGCTTAAAATTGAGGAAAATTGCTTATATAAGCAACCATTCCTTATGAATTGCTTAACATTTGATTATTTGTGTGTGTACATGTAGGAGAGAGAATATAAGATGTTGAAGAGAGGATATTTTTGAGTTAAACAACTTGTTGATAGGAACTTCCATTAGAGTGAAAATTGATTGTGTTACTTAAAATTGAGGTAACCCACTTAAACTAATAAAGTGAGTTGTTTATATGAAGAGCATTAGAGATACTCTTAAATTGATGATTTATATATTACGTGCCCATAAACACTTACTTGAAAATTCAAAAAATAAGATTTTTGGTAACAAAAAATGGTAGGAAGTGAGCTACAATTCCGAAGCCTGAAGCAACATGGGTGGGGGTCCCTCCTCAAGGGATTTATTTTGCATAAGATGGGATCGAACCAGAGACCTCTTACTGGGGAGTATCCTTGTACACATTCGTCCTATCTTGCGGACCTAACATGCTTCTACCAGGTCAACTCCGTTTGGGTTCAAAAAAATAAATTTTTATTAAGAAGTAATATATTTATTATTTTAAGAAATTATAAATCTTATTTATTTATTTTTGGATTCCAAGCTCACCTATTAGATAAACATATAGTTAAATTAATCACAGTACTCCATATACTTGCTTGCGTCGCTGGATGGTGGAAGGTGATTAAGCATTGTCTGAAATGCACCAACCCATACCTAGCTGATGGTGAAAACCCACAACATTTATTTTGCTCACAAGAAGCCATATGTGGAAAGAATATACTAAATTGAAAAACAATATAGAAACGAATAGTGGAATTTTTTTTGGTAAGGCAAGTTTTTTTTGTGGTAAGGAATGAATAGTGGAATTTGAAATGATGGTAGAATATGCTAAATCAGAATAATATAAAAAATGAATAATACAATTAATTAGAACATATTTAAAATGATTAATGCAATTAATGTAATTGAAAAATAAAATATTAATAAAAATAGTTAATATATGTGAAATCATAGTTTACTAAGAATAATAATAGCTTAGGAGAAATACGTGAGGAATAATACTCTCTCTTATTTTTTTTCTCTCCTTTGTGAGAAGTTTTTTTTTGAGTCTTTTTTCCCCTAAATTCTTGCTTTATTTTTGTATCCATACATGGCTTCCTTTGGCCTTGATCAACTGACACTGGAAGATGAAGAGGAGGATTTGGAGGTTCCAGGAGAAGAAGAACAAAATGATCAGAATGTGGATATGGCTTTATGCTTAGTAGGGAGATTCTTGACCAATAGATCCATTAGAGTCCACATGATGAAGACAAGAATGGCTAGGGTGTGGAGGCCGGGGAGGGGGGTTACTATCAAAGAAGGAGAGGGAGGCAGATTCCTTTTTCAGTTCTATCATAAGGTGGACCTTCAAAGAGTTCTCAAGGGTGGGCCGTGGTCTTTTGATGGGTACCTTTTGATTCTAGGAGTGATACAACCAAGAGAGATACCCCGGCAAGTGGAGTTGTTCAAAGTCCCTTTCTGGGTGCAAGTTCACAATGTTCCAGTAGGGTTTATGACAGCTGGGGTGGGGCAACTTCTAGCAAATTTCATAGGGGAGTTTATTGAGTATGATGCCAGGAATAACTCAAATATCTTGAGACCATACATGAGGATCAGGGTGCTCATTGATGCCCGCAATCCACTGAAGAGACTGAAGCGCATCAAGCAAGCAGGAGGAGAAGCAAAGGAGGTTCTTTTCAAATATGAGAAACTGGGACCTTTCTGTTACTTGTGTGGAATGTTGGGGCATGTGGAGGATTACTGTGAGAAGCTGTTTATGTTGGAAGATGATGAGGGGAGGCGTTGTTGGGGCCCTGAACTTCGTGTTGAACAGAGAAGGAATGTTGGTGATGACGGCGGCAAGTGGCTGAGGGAGGAGGGAGTTCAAACGTGAGCGGTGCCGACCCAAGAGGGAGATTCAAATTTCAAATCTCCCTTTAATCAGGTTCCGGATTCTCAGAGAGGAGATATGATTTGCGAAACTGTTGGGGAGGAGAAAAAGGGGAAGTTATCGTTAGCTGACATTTTTAAAAATCCAAATAATATCTTCCCAAATAAACCGGAAAACGTTATTGAGGGGAGAAGAGTTGACCATGTGATGAATAATGGTAATCATGAGGAGGCTGATTTGGAGGGTGACAAAAAAAGGAAAATATCCAAAATTAATGTTGCTGGGGTACAGGTGCATGGTGAGGCGCAGGTGCATGCAACTTACGTAACAGGCATGGCGGTTGATCATGGTAGCAACGAAGCAAATAATTTTTTATCGGCAGGCCCTGGCAACCAGGCCCATCGGGGATTAAGAGTATCATTAGTTGGAACTGTCGAGGCCTGGGTAACCTACATGCAGTTCCTGTTTTAAAGGACCTCAATCGGGTTCACAAATCGGATGTTATTTTGTTATTTGAAACTTTATGTCATGCTAATAAAATTGAAGAAATTCGTGTAAAGTTGGGTTTTGATTTCTCTTTTTTTGTTGATAGGGAGGGTCGTAGTGGTGGTATTGTTGTTATTTGGAGACGATCTTTTAATTGTCCTATTATCAATTATTCTATGAATTTTATTAATATTGAAGTTGTGGATGAAGCTAGGGGTAGTTGGAGACTTACTGGTTTTTATGGGTACCCTGAAAGAACTAGAAGAAGGGATTCTTGGAACCTTCTTAGAAGCTTGTCTACGTTGTCATCTGCTCCCTAGTGCGTGGTAGGTGATTTTAATGATTTGTTAATGGCGGAAGATAAGAAGGGTAGAGTGGAACATCCTGCTTGGTTGATTAATGGCTTTAGGGCGGTGGTTAGGGAGTGTAACCTAATTGACCTCCCTCTTTGTGGTTATCAGTATACTTGGGCTAGAAGTCTTGGTGGCCCGAATGCCGTGGAAGAGAGATTAGACAGAGCTATGGCTACAGAGGAATGGCTTAACTTATTCCCAAATGTCCAGCTAAAAAGTTTGCTAGCACCTGTCTCGGATCACTCTCCTCTCTTTCTTTGTCTTGAGGTGCGTTAAAATTTGAGACACAGGAGGAGCTTTCGATTTGAAAATAGTTGGCTAGAGGAGCTTGGTGTGGATGAGGTGGTTCGGTCTAGTTGGCATGAGGCATCTTAAGAGGATGTTATTAGTAAATTGAAGCGTTGTTGTACTGGCCTGGATATGTGGAGTAAAGGTATTCATGGCAACTACCGAAAGGAAGCAGATTATTGCAAAAAAAGAATGGAGGAAAATAGGGGTAACGAAGACCCGGTATTGGTTGCCCGTTTTGAAGCTCAGAGGGAGAGGCTTGCTAAAGTTCTTGTCCAGAAGGAGGCTTACTGGAAGTAAAGGGCTAAGGCCTTTTGGTTAAGAGATGGAGATGCTAATACTAAATTCTTCCATTCTACTGCTACTGCCAGGAAAAGAAGGACGCTTATAGAAAAATTACAGGATGGTAGTAATAGTTGGGTGGAGGACCAGGTGGGGCTGTGTGAGCTTGCCAGGGCTTATTTTGAAAATCTTTTTCAGGAGCAGCAGGGTTTCTATCAGTCGGTTATTGATTCAGTGTCTCCAGTTGTTTCTGCGACTGATAATCAGTTCCTTTTGAGCCCATTTACTGAAGCAGAGTTTAAAACAACTATTTTTCAGATGCACCCAGACAAGTCTCCAGGGCCAAATGGTTTAAATCCAGCTTTTTACCAGCACTTTTGGGATCTCTGTGGTAAGGATATTTTTTTGGCTTGTTGTTATTGGCTAGAGGTTGGTACTTTTTCTCTATCCTTTAATGATACCAATATTGTATTGATTTCGAAAATTGATAGTCCTTCTTCTATGAGAGACATGCGCCCCATATCTTTCTGTAATGTGTTGTATAAGATTTTAGCGAAAGTGTTGGCAAACAGATTGAAAAAGGTACTGCCTAAATGTATTTCAGAAGAGCAATGAGCTTTTGTGGAGGGCAGGTCTATTCTGGACAATGTCTTGATAGCCTTTGAAATCATTCATCATATGAAGTGTAAGACAAAGGGTGCTAAAGGGGACGTAGCTCTGAAAATTGATATTAGTAAAGCTTATGACAGAGTTCATTGGGGCTTTCTGCGGGTTATGATGGCCAAGATAGGCTTTGATGATCGATGGATTAGATGGATTATGTTGTGTGTGTCCTTAGTTAGCTACTCTGTTTTGGTTAATAGTGATAGTGTTGGGCCCATTGTTCCTGGTAGAGGCCTCAGACAAGGAGACCCCCTCTCCCCGTATCTCTTTATTATTTGTGCTCAAGGGCTGTCTTGTTTGATTAGGAAAGCTGTGGAAAGGGGTGATCTTCATGGTATAAAAATTTGTCGAGGTGCTCCCATTGTTAGCCACTTGTTGTTTGCAGATGACAGCTTCTTGTTTTTCAGAGCTAATGAGCAGGAGTGTAATGTGACGAAATCTATTCTCACCACCTATGAGGCTGCGTCTGGTCAGGCAATAAATTTTGACAAATCTGAGATTTTTTATAGCAGGAATGTGACAGAAGAGACCCGTGTGGCCTTGTCTACCCTTTTGGGTGTCCGTGTTTGCCTGGGGACAGGTAAGTATCTAGGACTCCCCTCCATGATTGGTAGAAAGAAAAAGGCTACATTTAATTATTTGAAGGACAGAGTTTGGAGGAAGCTTAATTCTTGGTGTGGGAGATCTCTTTCTAAAGCAGGTAGGGAGGTACTTGTCAAGTCAGTAATTCAAGCTATTCTTGCTTACTGTATGAGTGTTTTCCTTATTCCTCCCTCTTTGGCTGAGGAATTAGAGAAAATGATGAATTCCTTCTGGTGGGGTTTGAACAATAATAACAGGCGTGGAATAAATTGGTTAAGATGGGAGAAAATGACCATTAGTAAGGAATTTGGTGGCCTGGGCTTTAGAAACCTGGAAGCTTTCAATTTGGCAATGCTAGGGAAACAAGATTGGAAATTTATGACCAACCCAGAAGCTATGATTTCTAGAATCTTCAAAGCAAAATATTTCCCAAGAGGTCAGTTCTTGGATTCAACGCTTGGACATAATCCAAGCTTTGTTTGGCGTAGAGTCTGGAATTCCCGGGTGTTGTTAAAAGAGGGCTCTAGATGGATTATTGGTACAGGTCAGAATATTCAAGTCTTTAATGATCCTTGGCTTTATGATGGTAGCTCTTTACAGGCTCAACATCCTTTGCTAGATAATAGTATGATGGTTAAAGAGTTATTAGTGCCTGATACGAAAACCTGGAACAGTCCGTTGGTGCAGCAGTTGTTTGCTACAGGGTGATGCCAAAGCGATTTTGAAGACCCCACTATTAGACGCTGTGTCTGAGGATTTGCGGGTCTGGAATTTTAGCAAAACCGGCCTATATACTGTGAGGTCCTGCTATAGGTTATGTATGGATGTTTTGTGTGATTCTTCTCATCTAAAAGTGGAAGGGAACTGGCGTTTGTTATGGAATATTAAGGTCCCTCCGAAAGTGAAATCTTTTGCATGGCGTGCATGCAGGGACGTGCTTCCTACCCGCATCAACCTCCAATCGCATGGGTTCAATTGTTCTGGTCTTTGTGTTATTTGCGGCCATGACCAGGAGACTGAATGCCACTCCTTTTTCCAATGTCCATTAAGCATGGAAACCTGGTCTCTAGCAGGTTTTTGGCATATCATTGATAAGAAGCTCAACCAAGTTAGTTCTTCATTGATCTTTTCTTTTCGGTTAGTGAATCACTGGACTCGGGTAGGAGAGCTTTTTTCGTCATGATTCTTTGGTGCGTCTGGAACTCAAGAAATCAGCAGTTGTGGAACAATGAAGGCATGAATACCCACCAAATTCTTTCCTGCGCTAGAGACATGTTGGCGAGCTGGGAGGTAGCAAAGAGGAAAAGGGAAAAGGCTGGGAATCATGTACAAAACAGGGAGGTGGCAAGGTGGACGCCTCCTCGTTTTGGTTCCTTTAAATGTAATGTTGATGCAGCATTTTTTGAGGATCAAAATTTAACTGGTGTTGGGATGTGCATCCAAGATCATGAAGGAAACTTTGTGTTAGCTAAAACTATGTGGTTGTCACAAAATCTTCCAGTGAAGGTGGGTGAGGCAATGGGTTTGCTCACCGCTATTCAATGGAGTACAGAGTTGGGCTTCCAGGATGTGTTGTTTGAAGTGGATAGTAAAGGTGTTGTTGATGAATTCTTCTCTGCCAAGGAAAATGTTACAGAGCTTGGTTTTATAGTTAATCATTGTAAAATGCTCATCTCGTCGTTAACAAACGGTTCAGTTAAGTTCATTAGGAGGCAAGCCAATAGAGTTGCTCATGCATTAGCTGGGCATTTGTGTTACATGCTAGCTCCTGTATTTTCTATGATGTTCCAACTTGTATTGCTGATATTATCATAAATGAATTGCCGTAGCTTGGCTTTTATCAAAAAAAAAAAAAAAATAGCTTAGGAGAATGTCTCATTTTCAAATATAAAAAGATATACCGTGGTTTTGGGACCAGACATGTGCATTCCTTATAAGATCTGTCTTGGAGACTTGGAGTGACACTGACCTTTTGATATGTTAAATATTGTAGATCACTTTTATCTTGTCCATACTAAGAGTATGTTTGTCCTTTGGATAGAGAGTTTTTAAGAGCAAAACAAAGGTATTTTTTAGTTATAAATGAATGAAAGAGTTTAATTAGTATGTATTATCAGTGTAAAATCTTTTTTACACTGTCAATCAATCAAAAATTATGATATGGATGACTTTTAAGATAGTTAGGATAAAACTCAATCACTTTTACTGATGTGACAATTTTTGATTGGTTGACAGTGTAAAAAATCTTTATACTGTCAGTACATACCAATTAAATCCATAAAAGAAATTATAAAATGTTTATAAAAATGAATAAATGATGATTAAAAGATTATATGACTATCTTTTATTTTATTTCTTCATTTATAAAAAAGTCTGAAATATAGATCAGAAAGAATAAGTTATCTCTTTTTCTTTCTCCAAAATCCCAACATCCAACAGCCTTCATATGTTTTTATGGCAAGGAATTAGAATAATAAGATATACATATGAAAATGCAGATAGAAAAATAAACTATGTTTTTATGAGCAATATGCGTGTATAATAAGATATGACCATATAATAAACTATCATTTTTTTATTTCTTATACCAAACATGAAAAAAATTTATTCTGACATCACTTTCTCGATAATGTCAAAATATTCCTGATACCAAATGCCGGCTTAAAGTTATTAATTTTTTATTATTAAGGAAATAATTTGATTTATTGAATTATCCTTTATTAAAATACTCAAAATTATTATTATTAGACTAATTAATCTCCTCTCTCACTTATTAATACTAAAAGTGAAGTTAAAAAATAATTAATAATTCACTAATTTTTAAATAACATACTAAAAGTAAAGTTAAAAAGTAATTAATAACTCATTAACTTTTTAAATGACCAAATTATTGTAGAGAAAACAAGATTACTAAATAAACAAATAAAAAAATGGAGGGAGTTTGTAGAGTGGCACGAACACTAGAGCCCAAATTGAATAGCATAACTTATAATTTATTACAGCTTCTCTATTGATATAAACGTTTTTATGTAAAAAAAAAATAATATTTAGATAAAATTAAATAAATAACTTATTAACACCAAAAAGTTATAATTTTAACTTATTTTATGAAGCCATTTTTTTAAGCTTGTTAAAAAAGACTTTTGTGAAAACTCATATTCAACATGTCAGGACGTTGTTTTACACATTTAAAAGTGTTTATTCAATTAAAACACTAAATAACTTAATTTAAAAATAATTTTTCATATAAAACCTTTTTATATAAGCATAAGTTAAATGAACTGTCAATGATACACTCGTATGAAGGACAACTTGCATTAATTAATTTGGTGACAAATTGTAAGCAATTTGCATTTAGCACGTGCATTGCATTTATTTGTTTAGTATAAATTGATGAAGTGTCAGGTTTTTATTCACTTGATCTGTACAACTTTTTGGTACTAATATCAACCTGCAAACATTTGAACTTTACTTTCTAAATGAGTAAATCATTTTTTATAATAATAAATCATTCGGTATCAAAGTTAAAAGGGTATACCCATGCATAAAAATATTGAAAAAAAATAAAATAGAAATTAAAAAATGTGGCAAAAATAGTTTTTTTTTTCTTGTTTGTTTAATTTGGTAAAGTCATAAGTTACTCCTTTAACTTTGTAATCGTTAACACTAAACATCACAAACATTATAACACCTATAAACAAATCACCGCTAAAAGTGAAATATAGCACATGAACAAAAATAAAAAATTATTATTTTCCTTCTTTTCTCGATCTCCGCTAACTTCCATTATTATTTTCAGGCGGGAACCATTTCTTTCGGGAAAAATCACTCAAACCAAAACCACTCAATCCTCCTGTTTACCTCCTTATTGGGAAAATCAAGCCTCCCAAGACGAAAATTTACCTCTTTTTTCACTCAAACCAAAACCAATATAATCACTTATTCCTCTTTCCCTTTAGTCCAGCCCACACAAAATAATATCAAATTGACAACTTCATTTCAAAACCAAACTAAGAAAAACTCTCAGATTTTCTACGGAAAAGAACAAAAGGGCCGTGGAAGCTCTAACTACACCCTTTAAAGTTGCAAGTAATTATATAATCATTAAAAAATTGTATTTAATTATAAACAAAATAGGTTGATTGATCCTATACATTTATTTAAATTTTTACATCAGTCTCATAAGTTTAATTTTTTTTCAAATTGATCCTACACGTTATGTTTTGTTTCCACGTTAATCTTTTTCATCAATTTCGATCTTACGGTGTCAGACCAAAAGTCATATGCAGTACTAATATCATAGCCACGTCAGGTCAAAAATGACGGCGTTAGGTCGAAATTGACGGAAATGACTAACGTGTAAAACCAATTTGAAAAAAAATAAAACTTATAAAACCAATATACAAATTTAAATAAACGTAGAGGATTAATCAACCTATTTTGTCTTAATTATATGATTTCTTATTGGAATTTAAGTAATGAATATATAGCAAAGAAGGAGATTAAATATAGTATATTAATAAAAAATCAGATAGAAAAAAGGAACAAAAATTAATTAATGCTACCGATGAACAAGAGTGGCACATAACAAAATATCACGTATAAAATCGGGACTCTGGGCCATACTGCCAGATTTGCTAATTAAGAACTTCATCTCCCCCATCTTGTAAATAGCTTCTTCCCTTAAAATATTAAGGCTTTTTATCAAAAAGTAGTACTCTCATCTTCCCATTATATATGTCATATTTATAAAAAAAAAATTATCTTAAAATATGTCATTTTTTTATTTTTAATGTAATATTAAATACTTTATGTCAATTTTATCCCTAATTATATTTTTAGAATTCTGTTATACGATTCATTAACGGAAACCATCACTTTTTTTATTTTCAAAATGAAACATTTGAGTGACCAATAGCTGCATTTTGTTCTATTACCAATGTCTTGGAATACTTGTTTTTTCTTGTTGAATGTAGCTTATCATTAATGATAACAAAATTTATAAAAATAAAAAAAATATAAACAATGTTAATTTTGTAAAATTGTTATTCACTTTCTTTCATTTATTGATTTTTCTTAAATCATATTATGATTTAGTCAAGTATGACACACATATATATATATATATATATATATATATATATATATATATATATATATATATATATATATATAATGATGGAGATGGACATACTATAATGGCACTTATCCGAATATATATATATATATATATATATATATATATATATATATATATATATATATATTGGTCTTATAGTCATTAATTGAGTTGGCTTACCCTGATCAATCTCTTACTCGTGAGTCATGACAACTACTCCATATGACTTGAGTTTGAAATTCAAGAATTTTTGTTGATAAACAATATTCCATAATTCATTTAACAACTTAATCTTTTAGAAGACTTAGCTATCAATGTATACTCATTAATTACCACGTGACATTATTATTTCTCAATGACCAACTCTAGTAAAACCTTATGCCATCAGATGAAGGCTTATGCATATGTTCCTCTACCCTTCCCTACATCTACCTATACAAGGGAGTGGAACAAGGCTAGCAAAACCAGCTGGTTGGTGACTTATCATCATGTCGATCTTATTTCGGGTGTTGAAAATCTGAGAAGGGAGCCAAGTCTCAGCGACTACTTAGTGCGATCATGTGCTTCTTTTCTTTCCTTTCTTTTTAACCTCCTTCTTTTTAGACTAACTGTATTTGTTCACTAATTCAATATGTCCAACGAGGAGTGCTAATAATATACTCCTTCATATATTCCCTTTAAAGTATAATTTAAAAAAGATTAAAAAAAAGAATATGTGGTATGTAGTTCAATAAAAAAGAGTGTCAAAAAGGGTGTGAGAAATAGTAGTGTTTTACTAGCATTTTTTTCCTCTCGAGATTTCATCACCACTTTTGCCTTTGTATCATCTTGGATTCTGCATACCATGTGATATCTGAACCAACCCATGAAGATAAGCTCGTGTTGTAATCAGGGCGCCGCATCATTCATTGCGAGGGGCCATGTCTCCATAAATTGATGAAATTTGACTGTCCGATGGGAAATGAGTACGCGTGTTTGGACACCGTTTAGAATTGACTCCATAAATTAGAATTTATTTTAATATAATTGAATTTGTAATAATGATTTATGTTTGGATATTTTTATTTGAAAGTAAATTTTATATAAAATTTAATGTGATTTTTCAATCCAAAAGCAGAAGCTACTTCAAGCTACTTTCAATAGAATTGATTCTGGATGCATAATTGTTTCTCCAAACATGTAACCAAACACATCTTTTTTTAATTTACTAGAATCAAGTTTGACAGACGTAAAAACATTTATAGTGTCTCGAGAAGTGGAACCAAACACACACATGTTCCATCCCTTGTTCTAACAATGATAAATTGATAATGTTTTTGTAAGTCCTATATGTTCACTTTAATTAAGACTGAATCTTGTTAATGAGTGTCCTAAGAGCATTGTTTAGAGAATCAGTAAAAGAAAAGTTTTTATTGAAAAACTAAGTGTAACATTTTTAAATATATTAAATACATCATGGATTATGCTAACGAGTGCCCTAAGGACACTCTTTAAGGAAACAAAAAAACGTAACTTTTTATTGAAAAATTAAGTATATCACCACTTCAAATATTAAATACATCAATTTTCAATGAAAAACTTCTTTGCTTGCTACCTTAAAGAGTGTCCTTAGGGCACTCGTTAGCATTCTCCATACATCATTTATCCATACAAAATTTTCTTTTTTGATTCCTTAACCAATGTCCTAAGGACACTCGTTAGGATTCTCCATTAAGATATATATTTAAAGGATTTTGCTAACTAGTTGCCTAAAAATCATTTATTATTTATTCCTTAATCAATGTCTATAGTACACTAGTTAGTATTTTTCATATTTAAATAATAAATTTTGACTTTCTATGTCGTTTAGTCGAGTGTAACGTTTGAGCTACATTTTGAATCAGTAAAACATTCATTATTAAATTCCATGTCTTGTCATAAGATTGTGAACAAAAAGACGATTAACCCAAAACTAATGAATGATATAAACACAGCCCATGTTTTATCTTCGGAAGGCATGGGGTCAAGAAGGAAGGATATCCATGAAAGATGATGGAATATAGATGGACAATCATTAATTATGATGAACCAGAGCCACAAGTGTCTTACTCTTACTATGCAAATTGCAGAGTGGCAAATTCAGTCCTTTCGAATCTGGATATTCTCTAGTATTGTTGAATAATAATATAAGAGTTATGTTAAAGAACAATAGACATAATTTCTTTTAAATATAACTAATGCATTCTATTAATCATTTTTAGTCCTTGCATGATAAAAGTTATCTTCTATATCTCTCTCAATCTCAAGCATAATGGTCATGATACATGAGAAGATTCAGTTCCTATCTTTTGTATATAATGAGCTTTGCAGGAGGTTGGCCTCACATCTTGTACCTAAACCCCATTCAAGGAACAAACTCAGTTGTCAGAAAAATTTAACCTATATAAAAATGCTTAATCAGATATATAGTGTAGTAGTTATATAAATTATATGAACTTTTGAATATATACAGAGACGCTGGCAACTCCCTCTGTCATTATTGCAAACTCCACTATTAATTATGTTAGCTTAGTTTCATTTATTAATTTATCTTTTAAGATGATGCAGCTTAGTTTTTTTTTTTGTCTTAACAAATTATTACTTTAAGATTCGAATTCTTCACATTATAAATAAAGTTATATGATATCACAATCCACTTTCACAGTAATCAATCACTTTTGGGTTGATGCAGCTTAGTTACTTGTGGATACGGAACCGTGGCTTCTCTACCAGGTTTTTGATTCAAAAAGCTAAGGAATATAACATGTCTTTTTTTTGGTAAGAGGGGGAATGTCTCAATGCTAAGATACTGTGGGATTTATTGGATTTTCGTGATAGGATTTGTCCAAAAATAAATTATTTTTGGATTACACTACATAAAAAATTGATGTAGGTTTGTCTCTACATAAAAAATCATTCATACTCCCCTTATACCTTACAGCGGTTAAATCAATTATTCTCAGCATTCCTTTCTTTCGTGATGGTTCTTGTTGTAAGGGGAAATCTAAACAGAGGAAAATCAGTGGATTAACATCCAGGAATCGCGGTCTTTGATGGATATTGGGGTTTTTGGACAATCTTCATTTTCCTGTTATGATTGTATTGGGTTTGGCATGTGGGGTATTGCTTTTTTTTTTTTTTTTTTTTTAAACATAATGTGGGGTATTGCTTTTGTAAAGCCAATACTTGTCTATAAAGTCTAGATATAATATTTTATTTACAATTTGTTGTTTTATCTTGTATCACTGTATATATGGGTTATAATAATCATTGTACTCCAAATTAATATATTTTTTGTTTATCAAAAAAATTATTCTCAACATTGTGCAGAGATGGTTTGGGTTCGGTGGTGATGTTATTTTGATTTAATTTCTTAGGTGTGATAGAAGTGGCTGTGAAAGGAAGAAGACTCGGCACCTTGTAGCTTCTTTTTGCTGCTAAATCTTACTATCATATCGACACAGAGGCCCTGGTTTTATTGTTGGCACGGAATTACAAGATTAAGAGTCTGTCTGATAAAATTAGCGGATAGTGGATAATCTAACTAATAGCAAATGAGCTTGTAGCGAATAGCGGATAACGGAGAAGCTAATTTATTGATATGGAAGTATTTGATAAAACTAATAGTTAAACTAGCTGATAAATATAAAAGGATATGTGTCTATACTTTTTATATAAATGTTGTTTATATATAAAAAAAAAAAATTATATATGTTAGTATTATAAATGTTGAACGTTACTGTTATATAAAAAAATGTAATACATTATTATATATAAAAAATTATATAAATGATAATCTTACCTATTTATCTTACCTATTTATAATACGTTATATTATCAAATAAAATTAATGTTATATTATCAAATAAATGTTGTACTAAAATAATATGTTGTATTTTATTATAATACATTATAATAAAATATTTATAAATTGAAGAAGGTAAAGATGAAATTAAAATATTTATAATATGTTATATTATTATATAATATTTTATTATAAATTGAAAAGAGTTAATGTAGAATTAAAATAAAATAATAAGGTAAAAGAGAGAAAAAAATAGACGCTATAAACTATAAGTTCAAACGCGTTTGAAAAAAACATTATAAGCTCATAAAAAAACGATAATTGCTAATGATAAATACGCTTACCAAACAAAGCTATTAACCCAACCACTATAAACTAGCAGAAGAGATGTACCAAACATGCCCTAAATTATTAGAAGAGCCCCAACCTCAAGCTATGACGTGTCTATAATATAATTGGGAAATGCAAAATCATTGGCTTAAGACTTGCTAGTAAGAGCTAGGAATTAGAAAAACAAGTTTTTGATGAAAAAATTATACAATCAGAGAATGTTTGGGAAAGATAGATTTTTCTCATTTGAGCTGTTTTTTGGCTAAAAAGCTGTTTCATACATAATCTATCATGTTTGGCAATTAGCTTCAATTTATAAAAAAAAACTTTTTTTGGAGGAAAAAAGCTGTTTTATGTCATCTAATTTGTTTTAGCTTAAGATTGTTATGATTTGATTATTTCTCATTCTCAAAACTCTCTTCCCTATTTACCCCTACAAAACTAACTTCCAAATAAATATTATTAAATTATACAAACAACTTCATACTCTTTTTCGTAATTTACTATGTAAAAAGCGATTTTTTTAAACCATCCAAACGAAAAAGATTATCTTGAAATCGCTTTTCAGCAAACAGACCCAAACAAAAATAGATTCTGATTATAATCGATTATCATAATAATCGATTATTCATAAATCGATTATCAGCATAATCTTTTTTTTCCAGCTTTCCCAAATACACCCTCAATGTATCAAAAACACGACCTTTAAGTTTTTCAATAAGACTATCATTTTTTATTCCTTAATCACTATCTGGAGCATTAAGGCAATGGTTAGCAAGACGTAATAATTTACTCTCCTATTCAATTTAGGATAATCATTATCCCTTGAAATAAAATTTTGATAGTAACTTCTGAGAAACAGGTTGACCACCATGTTATATTATCCCTTTTTTTAATAATTCAATTCAACCTTGATCCTTAAGAGTAACACCCCTGCAAAATGATGAAGTAACCAATAAAATATACAGGAAACCGAATAAATGAATCCGATTACTTTCCTACCCCCTATCATACATATTCTTGTAAATAGGAGTTCTATGTTACAAATCAAAATTGTGGTGAGTTGCAAAGGCCACATCTAGTTTCACTTACATCCTCATTCTCAATTAGAAAGAGCAGCTGAGCTCTCAGCAAAAATAGAATAAACAAGTTGCACAAGCTTGTACCTCTCCCTTCCCTGCAACCTGTATGGCTTGCCTATATGAAGTCTTTCTGTCAAAATGAACTACTATGATGTGTGAAACATAAATTGCACCCTGAACCTGGGCTGCAGCAATGCACCAAACATGCAACCACTTGTGCCAGAGGCTCCCTTTCATGTCATTATAAGATCAAGGCAGTCAGTAAGACAGAAGTCACCACCCAAACAGTTTAAGATCAAGGCAATCACCAATCAGTCACTCATGGCTTGTTGCCAGAGTGCAAATAACAAAAGAATGCATCAAGAAATTTTGGAATCTATTTCTAGTCCCCAGGTGCTGCAGTTCCTCACATGTAGGATGCTAAAGGAGGGTTCCTTGTGCAGATATAATGAAAGTATCGTGCGCCAGTCAAATAATCAATCAGTATGGAATGACATATGGCAGAGCAAAAACATCTGCTGTGTCTATGTGCAGACCTTCTGCCCATACCTGCAGTGTCTCCCCAACTTCTGAAGATTCGACCACTGGTTTTCTTCCTTGTGAACTACTGCTGCTGCTAAACAACCATTCTTGATCATCAAAATCAGACCACACCTCTGTCTTAGGTACCGAATATACCTGGCTTAGGTAATTGGTATCTGGATGGGGTGGTTTTGCAGATGCTTCAGTTACGGGATCAGTCGGCAAAGTAGCAGTCTGAGTCTTGTGTGAGGGAACTGCAAATGGACGAGCTTCAATGATGCCATTTATCTTGCATTGCTTGTTATCTACCTTGACACTAGTGGCTACTTCTAGCCTATCTGAAGCATTTGGAATTGGAATGGAAATTTGACAAGGTTCCAATATCCTTCCATTTTCAGTGAATGGATGAGAGGGAGATGGCCTTGGCAACTTACTGGGACAATTGTCATTGGCTGTAAGAAAATTAAAAAAAAAATTAATTATAACTTGTCGGCCAACAGCAAAACAATGTGTACAAACTCGAGAGAATTGATCAATGTGACAGAAAAATATACCAACAATTAAAATATCAACATAAGCATGTGACATCATGGAAAACCCACCATTACCTCACAGGATGTCGTATCTGGTATTAGCCTATTAGGTCAGCAAAAAACTACTCCAAACCCAATAAGTGAAACATCCTATTTGTATTCAAATACAACTTAACAGGATCATTGAGTAGCAAACTAGCAATGAGAACAAGACTCATCATAAATAACACTCACCACGTGGAACTCCATTTGATTCAATGTCCTTCCGTTTCTTGATATTTTCCCCACTAACAGCATTCTCGTGGTTGTTCCTTGAAACCTGTGTGAAAGAATTTAAACCCAGAGGGCCAGCTTTGTTGCTTTCTTTTAATTTATTCTGCTCTGTATTTTTAAGTTCAGTATGCTCCTTAGCTTTCTCTTCCTTTTTCTTCTCTTTATCCCTGTCTTTGTCCTTCCCATGCCCTTTCTTCTCCTTCTTCTCTTTATCTTTCTTTTTATCTCTCCGTTTTTCATCTTTCTTTTCCTTAATCTTATCCTTTCCTTCAGTTTTTTTTCCCTTAACCTTTTCTTTCCCTTCATCTTTCTTTTCCTTAACCTTTTCTTTTCCATCGACTGTTGCTTCCAAAGCCCTGTCAAAATTCTTCTCCAAAAGTCTGGGCATTCCATCACCTCTAGGATGAAAATTTCCAGCATGATTCTGAACTGTTGCATTTCCAATAGGTCGAACCTCGGCCTGGATTCCTTTCCCATCAATCTTCTTAGCACCAAGATCCTTATCCTGGAGTTTTTCCTTGCCATCAGGCCAGGTGCCACAACCCTTAGCCACCAACTTAACAGTCCCCTCGTCCTTTCTATGGTCTGTATTTGAAAACTTCTGAACCAATTGATTGCCAGCTCCTCCACCGTTGTCCTTAATCCTCCTGTCCAACTCCAGGAGGAATTTAGAATCTTTGTTCTCCTCAGCCAGATGATTATTTTCTCTGGCCCTCTCTCCATTGTGACCAGTATGCTTTTTGGTAAGTTTCTCCTCAAACAAGATACCCTTCTTATCACTTTGCTTGATTTCATTTTGATGGAGTTTACCTGCATTGGGACCCTTAACTTGTCCTGGTAATCCCTTGTCGTCTGCAGCACCAATTTTACTTTTATCTCTATCTCTCTCCTTGTCCTTGTCCTTCTCTTTCTTTTTTTCTCTGTGTTTTTCCTTTTTGTCCTTCTTTTCCTTATGCTTTCCATCCCTTCCTTCTTTCTCTCTCTTTTCCTTACTTTCCCTCTTCTCTTTGTCCCTCTTCTCTTTTTTATGTTTTTTTTCTCTGTGCTTTTCCTGCAAATCATATGTTGAAAACAGATATTAAGAACAATCAAACAAGGAAACAAGCACAATGGCTTCACAACCTCACTCTACCCCTGAGCAACCCCACCCCCCAAAAAAAAAGAGAGAAGAGAATAATATCAACAGTAAAAGATTCAAAATAGCAGTCCTTGTGTCCATGTAAATCATACAGCTCCAAGAAAGAAACTCCAAAAATAACAACAAATCAAAGGCCACTAGATACTTAATCTCTACCTACAAAATGTTCCGAATTTTGGTTTCAAATTTTAGCCACCTAGAACCGAGCAAAGAGGAAACACAACTATATTGCAGAATGTTTTAATCACGATAAATAACAACACCTCACTTTAATGACTTAATTTCTTAGCAATCAATTATTAGATCTTTCAATCCGACAGAAACATGCTCATTCTTCAATGCTAAAGCTGACCCTTCCAATTAACATATTTTTTGGCCTTTATTACATATCACAGTCAACATATGCTACGACATCTGCAAAGAAAGATTTTCTGTAGGAAATAAAAGATATATAATTCTTGAAACCTTCTCATGTTGAAACAGAAAAAAGAAATAAATATCATGATTATGCCATCTAGCACTAGATATTAATGGCTATAAAAATTGCCAGCATTGTCATCTTTCATGCATATTCAGCTCACATGTCTTATTAAGGATACTCCAGCAAATAAAATATATATGACCAGCTATAAGATAACCTACAGATGAACAGCCAGGAAACTTCCAGAATACCATGGAATCACCCTCCTATGTTCTATAACACTTGACTCAAAATGAATGCAAAATAGAAGAAACCCTGATCATGTTTTTTTCTCACAAAAGTAAGGCAGAGAACAAACAACAGAACCTATACTCATTATCTTCTCAGTTATGAGAAGCAAAATTGTATACACCATAGTTAATACAGTAGTCTACAATATGGGACCAAAGACATATACTATACTTAAAATTAGGAGTTAGGACTCCATGGGGATAATCTCTATCCAGTAGAGAAGCATCCTAAGCAAAACAGATGAGATCCTAGAATCTTCATTTTGTATAAAACTGAATCTTCCCTTTTAGCTTTTGAGCACTCAGTACAAATTATGTGATGGGATGAGCACTAGTATGCTCCATAAGGCCATTCCTAAATGATGGATTTGACAAACTGAAAATGTTAGCACCGAACAACTAACGTTTGAAAATAGTTTCATTTTAATGCTGGGTAAACAGAGAAACTAAAGGAACTTTTGTCGTTTTAATAAGGAAAGAGTTGCTGCTGAATGCAATTGTGATCTCCCATATGCCAAATGATTTCAGCACCCAACTTAAATTCAATTTTTTTGTATTCATTAAATTTAAACCAACACTAAATAAATTTTATAATTGAGAGTTCTTATTTCAGCACTAAATTGGTTATTGAAACAGGCTATAATGCTGCATGAAGCAGAAACTCAGCTTAGCAAGACCAGTCTTCATAAATGTGAAGAAACTTGCCATTCTATAAGTAATAAAAACCAATTACAAAAATTGTTGTATGAGTCAATTACTTTGACCTCCATTCTCATTTCAAAACCCATACAAACATCCCTTGGGACGTAGAATAGCCCCCATGAATCTGCACATCATCTTCCTCTTGATTTTCATACCTTTTTTTCACAAACTTCCTCTATGCAAGGGTTGGTCAAGGTTTTGACAATAGAGGGAAAGTAATGATAAATATTAGAATAACAGAGAAACGGTTGAAGTACTTTTACTCTGGCAGAAAATATCAGACCAAAAGCTCAAGAAATAATCTTCAAAACTTATTTCTCACTTGATCCTCAGTGCCTAAATCAAAATATTAATATAATTTTTTCCCTTGGTTCTAATATAAATAATCCAAAGGCACTGACTCATTTAGGAGGGGAAAAAATCTCATTCAATGTCTAAAATTATTTTAACGCGAACTATTTGGCTTATGAAAAGCAATACAATCTGGAACTCCAGTTTTATAAAGTGCTCCAAAACTTCTACACAGAGAGAATAAACTATAGGTAAAGCCATAAACGGCCTTATAACTCCTATCAGCTTAAAATAAAAGCAAACAGCATTAATCCCTAGAAGTAAATCATACTGCATCTTACAGTCCCTTCAATGCATGTGATAATCTAACTGATATCCGTAATCAACCTCCACACTCAAACATCCTCATTATTTTCTCTTTCTCCTCAAAATTTTCAAAAGAAGCCTTCTATCATGTGCTATCAAGTATTTAAAGAAAGATATTTGCTATCAGGCTTTCTTTTGTCCTGCAGTTCAGGAAGGATCAGGCCACTGGTCATAGCCTCTCCGGACTCCACTGGCTGGAGAATTCCACTCAGACAACAAAAGAGAGGCTTTTTTTGGGAGGGGGTCAGGTAAAGGAAGAACTGAAAAGGAAAACAGTCAGTACCTGAGAAGAGGCCCACAAGCTGCCAGTCAACTCAGAGGATGGCAATCTTTTCAGATGAAATGCAACACAGGCAAACCAACAGGGTTTATAGTATTACAAAATAGAAATTTAAACGATACATTTCAAACAGCACACATAGCATGTGCAGTAGTACTGATACATGATTCTTGCAACACTAAAGGAGTAAAGAAGAGGGACCTTGCAATCACTATAGCTGGCTCACTATTGATAACTATGATCCTGAATTCCTAAACTACTAACAAGACAGGAGAATCAATTATGTTGTGTTACGGTAGAATATACATACACCACACCATTTGAAAGGAAAAACAACACTAACAATTCAGCATGTCAACAAACAACAAGAAGAAGAAAAATTACAGGTAAACAAAAGGAAAAAAAGTTGAAACTTACATCATTGTCAGTCAAATTTAAAATTGAGAATTCAATGCAGATATATGACAAAAATATCAGGTCATCCATTTCTAATATAATATCAACCTGAACTTATTAATTTGCATGCATCACTCATTTGATGATTTCTTAAGCAAATTAGATTTAGCACTGAAAAAATGCAACTTATTAACCTAATCTTTGGGGGCACATAAACTGATCTTGATAAAAGGATCTATACAAGAGCAGTAAGCAAATATTTATCCACCCTTGATCAGGTCATAATGGCAATCAACTAGTTTCACCGCAAATAAACTTGATCATTTTTAAATGTTTCAGGAAAACAAAAACATCTGGTACAATTTCACTAATATGAGCATGATTATGGAACATGGTTCAGTTATAGGAGAAAAATCTGCGACCATTCAACTTATGATTAATGAATGATGAGTTCAATTAAAATTGCACAACAAGAAAATATTTAATACTAGTGAAGTACAAGAATGATACTTTTTAGAATGAGAAGTTTATTAAGAAGTGAAGATAGACAGCTGAAAAAAAGAAAGTATGAACAGAGAGTATTAAGGATATCCAAAAAAATCTCATTTTTTATATTTAAGAAGTGGTAGTAGCCAGTAAACCAGAGGCCAAATAGTTAGTACATTTTGCATTCATTGAATTCTCACATGATTCCATAATTTCCTGTGGGATCATCTTAGGAGAACACAACAACAAAAGCCTTTTCCTGCTAGGTGTGGTCAGCTACATGGATCAAACTAAGCCATTGTATTTTTTAATAGTTTCCCTTATAGTTTTCTTCCATAATCACACAACAATATCAGGCCAGAAAGAAAAACCAAAACATGCGACCAAAAAAATCAGAATTATTGATACAAAATCAATACACTTGACTTTTTACAATCAAATTCATAGAAATTTAGTTTTCAACTTCCCACTCCCACTTATGTAAAATCGATTGGCTCAGCCAAGAATATTAAAACCACGCTTAGCCAGTGTATGGTGCTGACAGTAGTTGTTTTAACCTTTATTGTCATAATTTAATTTAGAATCTGCATCTGAATAGCCTTCAGTCAGTAGGATAAGAGCATAGTATTTCTAACACAGTCCTTGAAACTTCACAGCTATTGTTTCAACATAGATAGAACTAGCATTTTCCCATCATATGCAAGACCAGATCATTAACAACACCCTGTAGTCGTTTTAAACCCCAAAAGGTGATTATTATTCTGCAACCAAAAAGTCTCTAAATCCTATTAATCCATTATACTCCAAAAAAGAATCTGATTATTAAAGCAGCCTTAGAGGGCAACATATCAAGATAAGCCACCTAAAATTTAAAATTTAAGCTTTGATTTATGACTGACAGAAGCAAGGATATTAAAAATCGTTGTTTAAAAAAAACAGCAAGCATTATACAAGTGCATCTGAAGAATGTCCAAAATCCAAGCAGATACAGGTAATCTCTATCAACACTTAATCTTTCCTTCAATAAACTAAGGAGCAAATTATTTTGAAGGGGAAGGCACTCCATCAAGCCCAAAGGTAAATGTTTCACAACAAAAGGACCTATAACTCGATGACTGATGATTACTTATTCAATTCTAATCACGGACTACGTTTCCAAGAAACCAAACCCACACCCCTAAAAAACCAGCAAAAAATCCAAAACAAAAGCATTAATTTATATAGTATGAGAGACAAACAGGACTAATATATTTTTAATTTGACAGGCATGCTAAATATTATAGATGGCTTTGAAGTAAATGATACATTGACACTCCCTTCATGAAGGTACAAATCTAATTCACTTACAAGCAAAAATTCCCATTGCACTTTATAAAAAATAATAATTAAATTAACAAGACTAGATGGTAGAAGTAGAACAAGAATGATAAGGATTTAGTGAAATTATTGCAATGATATATGAACATATAGCAAGCAGAGCGTACAAACTTTTAATCATCATAATATCCTTGCCCCTTCACCGGCAAGGACAGAATTTCTCCACTCAATTCTCTTGGAACTTATATATTCAGCACTACATACCACAACAGTCCAAAATCCAAATTTTGGACGCTACATAAAATCCTAACATGAATCTCATAAGCATACAAGACAGATAAAGCCAACATTTGATATGTCACGCACAATCGGGAAGTTGTCACATGAACCAACTTCAAACAACCAAGAGTTATAAGCCCAACCATTCAACATTAGCACAATAAAAAATATTTCCACGTAAGCCTCTAACAATTTTCACTAGTACCAATACCCCTATTGAACAAGATCTTTTCTGCTTTCGTAGTTTCATCACATATCTAATGCTTTTAAATAGGGCATGTAAAATGTTTCTAGGTTAGCAATTTACAACGAACTCTGAACACATCAGATTTTTCGTTATTCAAAAGAAATAGACGAAAAATTATAGAATACTACATAATTAAAATGAACATGAATGCATGATAGCACCTATTATAGGAAAAAAATTTAACGCTCCATCTAGAAAATGAACCTTATTGATGCTCATTTATCATAGTGCAACTCACAAGCAACTCCATTGTGGATCAGATATAATGTTAGCCAAATTATATGTACAATGTGAATATAGGAAAAGTATATTAACCTTTTTTAACAAGTTCACTTCATCCGTTCTAGCCTTTTTTTCATATCCTGGTGGTGGAAATGGAAAGCAGCGCGACATTGCACAAAATCCAGATATGCTCAGTGTAAAATCCTTCCAAAATTGAGAGTGCTTCAATTAGTTTCCAGTAACGCTGTTCCAGAAAGGAAACAAAACAGCAACTATGCTCCTGTCCATGCACCATGTCACCGCGTTCATTTCCAGCTTTAATATTCCTCCATAAGCCTCTTACTCACTACAATCACAAATTATGAAAACCGCAAGGTTTACTTCCCTTCAGCAAAATATGCTGCAAACAGCTCAAACTAATATTACTGGAAATTGATTCAAAATCAAGGTGCAGTGCCGAAACCACTTAATCTAACTAACTAAAGTCCTAATAAAATGGTAAATGGGTCGACACAACCCCAATCACTATATGTTCAGGAGCACTATGATCAGGTATTAAGCTCAGCCTAACTATGCCAATCCAAAGGGTTTCTTCGGAGACGAAAATGGACCACTGAAATCAGATCTTCTCTGTTTCCTTGAGGGCAACCAAAGAATCATCAGCTTTTTCTTTATGTCAAAGCCCAAAACCAAAAATCATCCCCAAGCAAAGACCCTCAAAAACACCAAAATGAAAATACAGAAGGTCTCTGTAATGTGTAGAAAATCAGTTCAGAAAATCTTGATCACTGTTAACAATATAGACAATCTTCTTCCATGCTCATAGCAGCAATGTTAAACACCATCTTAAGCAATCTCCAAGTGCAAATGCTCAAGCACAGTAGTTCCAAACCCACAATTTGAACCCCTGAAAAGATCAGAGCTCATGCCCATTTCATGCAAGAGAAGGAGCAAGCACAGTCTTCCCTTGAATCACACTATCGGATCAAAACCCTAAGCACAGGAATTTTCCAAATTCAGCAAGTGCCCGATCCAATGAAACCCTAGAAAAACACAAAAAATCCACCAACACAAAACAAGCTAAGTATACACACATACTCGGAAAAATACCCAAATAGAAAGAAAACCCTAATTCCAATTCTGAAAACTTTTATTGAACAAAACCCCCAAAAAAAAATTTGAAAAAAAGAAGTTCATAAAGCAGTAAAATTGAAACGGAATAAAGAGAATCGAACACTTTTTGGTACCTAATCAATAATGGGTATCGATCAAAAGGGGGAAAAGAAGCTCTGATTCGAAGCGTTCACGAAAAAAAGGTGAAATTTTGATTGATGAAAGAGAGCTATAAGGGGAAATTCGTTGGAAGAGATTATCTTGTCCTCTACAAAGTGGACATTGTAGGAGGACAAGATCTCTCTCTTTCTCTCCCTTTCTTTCACATGAATACAATATAAGAAAGAGAGGATAACAATCTTAATATACACAAAATTATGTATAAGTATATATAATATATAGTTTTTGGGGAAGTACTTTCTCTTTCTCTGTTCTTTGTTGCAGCTATGATATGATGCTATGCTATGCTTATGTTAGAGCTGCTTGTGGCTCTCTATTCTCTCTCTCTAGATTCTGGGTTTTGTTTTTTCTCTTTGATTTCCCCACTGCTTCTTTTCTTCTTCTCTTCTGTTCTCTCTCTTGGTGTGTTCCTCTCTCTCTCTCTCTCTATTTGGGTTATGTGCGTTTGCGTTTGCTTTTTTGTGCTTGAGTTGTGTGTCTCTAATATATATATGTCTATCATTGTTGTTAAGAGTTTTTTTTTTGTGTGTTGCTGTTATTTTATCAGATATTGTTAACGAGTGTATTAAAGATATTAATTAAGAATTTCTTAAAAAATTAAATAAAACACTTCATTAAATATTAAATGTACTTATTTTCAATGATAAATTTTTATTTTTATTTTTTAAGATACTGATTAGCATTCTCCTATTTTATTTTATTTTTGATATGTATGAAGATATATTCAATTGATAGCCAAAAATTAATCCTTTTCAATGAGTTATAGAAAACACTGAAATGAATTTTGTATCTCCTAACATTTTTCATTCATATGATAGAATCGAAACCGTAATAACATGCGTAAAAATTGATTGTGTGATAGTGTTATTGATCATGTGTTTTTTTTTGTTTATTTTTTTCTCCCCCCACTTTCTTCGCTGTTTCTGTTCCTAATAGATAATTTGTTGATTTGTGTTCGGAAGTTACACGCGAGGATGAAAAATTGAAATCAATTGAAAATCCAAATACCAAAATCAGGAGAATTTATAACAAACCCAAAATTTATAACAAAAGAAAAGGGCAATCAGGGGAGGCAAAGCAAAAAGCACATGCACATGACACACACATGCAATAAATATATGGTTTGGGACACAGTGGAATACATTGAGCAAGAGATTAGATAAAAGATTAAGAGGGGCGAAGCCAGATCAGCCCCACGCTCTAGCACTGCTTGCTTGCAAAGGATTTAGATTCTCTTCCGTGCTGTAGTCAAAAAATAGGATAACCATTAGTATTGAGATCTTTACATGTATTTAACCGTTTATATCAATCAAAATATGCATTTAATGGTTAAAACTTTGCTTGTAAGGTTGGATCCTACTTGCAAGGGCTTCCTGCTTCTCTTCACCGCCTTCATTTTCAAAACTTGTTTTTTTTTTTTTTTTTTTTTTTTATCTTTTCATACTCAAAAATGAGATATTTTTAAATGTTCTTAAAGTAAGATATTATTTTTTTTACTTTATACTACGCATTAGTTATATCACTATAAATGCCATTACAGTTAAAAGTAATGATAGCTCATAAAATTAATATAATGCATATTAAATATTGCAGAATGAAAATAATTTCTAATCCAAAAATACTTAAAAATTTCCTGTCGACAATTTATAGAAACAAATCATATATAACCAATAGGATTGGCTTAATGGTAAAGTATACTATCTAGAACCTTTGGCAAGTTGCAAGAGGATCGTAAGTTTATTTCTCTATACTATAATTACTCTGAAAACCAGATTACGTATAAATAGAAGAAACAAATGATGTATCAACTCATCTTAGTTACGAATGTGAAAAATTAAGGGGTTAATTTTAAATATAATTTCACATATAAATGTCATAAAACTGTTTATGATCTTTTAAAGGTACAATAATAATATAGAAATGATTTTTTAATTAAAACAAGTGATTTTCTAAATAAAAAACTAAACAAAAGCATCCCACTGCATTAATAGTAATTAAGAATATTTAAAATTGTGTAAAAAAAAAAAGAATATTTAAAATTGTGACTTACCGTAATTTTTGGACAGATAATATTAATTTTCAATTGAAAAAAGTTTAAATTATACTCATCAACTTTATTATCCTATGCATTTTGGTTTTTCAACTTTTTGAAGTAAGGTATGTAAATAAGATTATGCAAATTGATCCAAAATTATGACGAGATATAACAAATGTAGTCCAAAAATTAAAGACTACCACAATTTTGGACCACTTTGCAAATTTTTAGAAATTTTGTAATCTTGTCGCACATTTTAAAAGTTAAAATATCGAAGCACACATCGGACAAAGTTGAAAGTTGTAATTTAAATTTTTTTCATACATTTATACATGAGTTATCAATAAATAATTCCTGAAAAAAAAAAAATGAATGCAATTTGATCCTACTGGTTAAGTACATTCTGGTGAGCATTTGTATTTTTATTTTGTTGCGTATATTTTTACTTCAAGAGCTTCATTGAATACCTCGTGAAGGTTAATTACTCCAGATTTGCCTTTTTTTCTGTAACTAATTACTGCAGATTTTACATGTCTAGAGTTGAGCTTGCTTTTACATTAGTTTTTTTTTTTTAATCATGACATAGGTACAAAGTATCCACTATCGTTAGCAGTGACTAATCTCCGTCGGGGAACCTGTTGGACAAATAAGGTGGGTTCTCCCCTTCCAATCAGATTTTTTCCATACATAAGAATCATAATTCGAATACCTGACCACTTACTTAAAGTACCAAAGTCCAATGTCACTCAACCAATCACATGGTTGCTTTTACATTAGTTGAATATATAAAAAAAATATATTTATAATAATTTGGACAACCATTTCTTATTAGTTAGCCGTTATGATCAAGTCATACTCAGTTATTCTAATAACTTATTTATGTTTAGAAAAGGAACAAATTTGATTTCTTAAATTATAAGGTTGTATCAATTTGGTCCCTTATATTTTCGAAATTTCAAAAACATCCCTGAAGTTGTCAAATGTTAATAAATCTAGTCCCTCTATCAGAGATTAAGTTGATACGATCTTACAATTTCAGGAATCAAATCGGGGATTTACTCAAATAGAGATCAAATTAATACGACCTTATAATTTCATAGACCAAATTGAAGATTTACTCTAACAAAATTAGAATTAGAATTAAAATAAATTAAAAAGAAAAAACATAAAATCATTCTTTCACTTGTTTGTTAAATAGATCCAACTTATATATAAGTAAAAGATGAGCTAATTGTAGCTCCCCAATAGGCTATATGACCTATTACTACTCATACGTGGGAGATTATATAATAAGCCATGGATACTTTGTCTTTTTAGTTTTAACACATGTTCTTAAAATACAACTTAAATACGTATTTGTTATTTTTCATTATATGGGGAAGAAAATATATACATTTTTAATTTGAAAATATTCAACATTTTTTTTCTTCAATAAACTGAAAAGATGTTAAGATAATAAAGAGAAAAAGGAGCATTTGAGCGAGTGTTTAGTGGAAGGATTTTTTTTCAGTTTCATAGAAATCCTAATTTCGGAATTCTAATTTCTCATATTTGATATATTTTTTTAAAAAACAAATTTGCAGGAGACAAACATTTTCAATAATGTTTTTTTGACTACATTTCTCTCAAAAACATTTCCATGGGAGGAGTGGGAATCCTAATTTTCCATGAACATGAAAAAGTTTTTGTTATTTGAAAAGACTATTATACTCTAGTTTTTCATTGACAATATTAATATTAATTATGCCATAATATATTTTTGTTTGGGAGGAAAAAAACTAATGTCTAAAATAAGGTATGAACCGATATTGGTTTGTACTATTTGTGCTTTAATTATTTTATTTTTAACATTTTCATAATTGTTTTTATTTTTAATAAATTTATATTCAAGGGTCTTTTTTGCAATTAATACTAACATTCCCATAAATGATATCCTTAAATCAAATATGGCAATCAAATACTCACAAGTAGCATTACGAGAAATATTTAAAACCTATCAAACACATTTGTAAAAATTCAAAGAATCACAATTTATAGGGGGAAATCTTTCTACCAAACACCCTTAAGAAAAAGATAAAATAAAAATTAAATATTTTAAAAGAGTTTAATTTTGATGTGCAATTAATATAAAACTTCTTTATCTATTTAATAAATCATCCTACATATGATTTTTAAGTTAGTTATTATAAAATCTAAACATTTTGTATCATGTGTCAATATATATTTAATTGATAGTGTAAATTTTTTTCATTTAACTGTGATACATTATTTGTGTAATTATTTTTTGTTCTATTAATCAATTATATATTATTATATCATTAAAATTATTCAATTATTGTAATAACTATTTTAAAAATCATAATTACGTATGTGATAATATATAATTGATTGATAATATATCAAAATTAAACTCAAACTTTTATACTCACAACTTATCAAGTTAAATCCACGTTTTAAATGAGAAAAAAAAATCCAAACATGATGTTGAAGACCTCCAAAACTCAGCCAATACAAACTTTGGATGAAGTGTTACGAGAACCAAACTTTAAATCCCGTTCATGTTCTCCACTTGTCAATACAACGCATATGATATGCTCAAAATCCTTGAGCACTTGCCTCATTCATACTTTCTCAAGTTTTCAAGTGCTTTTCTTATTTTCATTAGGTTATAGTAATAATTTGGTCCCTATATGTGACATTGATTCTTCATTTAGTGCCTATATATAAAAAATTTGAAAATGAGTCCCTATATTTGTAAACGTTAGCAAATTTGGTCCCTAAATGTGCAAACATTAGCCAATTCGTCCCTGCTGTCAGCAAATTGGTCCTTATACGTGACACAAATTTTTGATTTGGTCCCTAAATCTAAAAAAAAAAATCGATCCTTTTATGTGTAATGAATAATAATTTTGTCTTTACCGTCTACCAAGGGGCTCGGGTCTAACTAAAGATTCTTTTCGTATTGAATATTTTTTATATATCATATCAATCTATTTCTTCTGTTGAGAGTAAAAATTGTATCATTTGGTCTGTAAATGGCTTTATATTCTGAAATTATTCAAGTTGACTCTCAATAGAAAAAATAGATTGATATAATATATAAAAAAATAATCAATATAAAAAGAATCTTTAGTTGGATTTGGACTCTTTGGCAGACGGTAATGACAAAATTAATATTGATTACATATATAGGGACCAATTTAATATTTTTTCAGGTTTAGGGACCAAATCAAAAATTTATGTCACGTATAAAGACTAATTTGCTAACGGTAGGGACGAATTTGCTAACGTTTGCAAATGTAAGGATCGAATTTGCTAACGTTTACACATATAGGGACTCATTTCCAAAAAAATTACGTATAGGGACTAAATGAAGAATGTGTGTCAGGTATAGGGACCAAATTATTATTTTAACCTTTTCATTATATATAAACAAATTTTGTTATTTCTTTACAAGATTTAAAACTTTCATGTATGAATACTGAATAGTATAATATTGGGTAACCGATCACCCTTGAGTTGTACATAAATGACAGTCCACCCCCATCTTCCGTTAATATTACACTTTGTCCCACTAAGTTAACAGATGTTAAATTTGTTGTTACTTAGATTAACCATGATTAAGTACACTTACACCACAACATGTGACCACCGCACTACATCATTGTTGTTCCCCTTTATTGGCAATTTGGCATCATTCTCCAACCCTAAGAACACCCCCAGGCCCCGGGTTTAGGTGGTACAAATTAAGGATAAGTAAGTCTCATCATAGCTGATTGATCCAATTATTCTTATTATTATTCAATTAACAGGTTTCACAATTCATATAAAGGAAGAATTGTGGAAAGTGCAGTCCGAGGAGAGATAGGATAGGTACTGTTTGTTACGTTTGTGTTGGTGGCTTAGAGTTAGTGATTGTTGGACGAAGGTTGGTTTTGGCCAAGAATGGGATCGCAGTGATTTGGCTATGGCAATGGCCAGGGTATGTGGAGTTCATTGGTGGATTTTGGCTTTGTTTGGTGGCTAATTCCGGTGGGTTAGGTCACAATATGATTTAACATCGGTTCCACCGATTATCTACCTGATTGGTTGAGATTGTTTTCAACGTGAACGTGAAAATAATATTTCTCAAGACAATTTTTTGGAAGCTACATGAGCGATATTTTCTCCTAATGTGATTTTGCTTTTACAAAATCTCAAACAAACATGTTCTATTTCATTAGAATATTCTTGATAGATGTGTAGGCCAGTAAAGTGGGTGGGGTGGAATGTAATTTTTTAGTGAAAACAGGGCTAAGTGTCATTTTCACAAATCTCAAGGGTGATTTGTGCAATTTACGCTCTAATATTTTTAAATATTTATAAAATAAAAAAAAGATAAGGAGAAACTTGTGTAAGTATCCACGCCGCTACCCAATAGTGGTTGGTCGCAGTAGAAGTGTACTGCGATCCTAGACGACCTTTACCTGCAATGTCAAGTGTTCGAATCCTGGAGTCGCTTCTCTGGGGAGAGCTTTACCTAACCACAACTCCCGACTCGGGAGTTAACCTCACAACTTGATTGTGGAGATACTCGATCAAAAACTAAAAAAAAAAAAAATTTTGCCACTATGTTTATATAACAAATTCATGTGTAACATTAGTAAAAACAATGTATAATATGTCACTTAAAACATAGAATTTAATTTTGATATATTAACCGTGCAACAAATTTTATACCGTGATTCAATCACAAATCATCCTATATGTGATTTGTATTTATGATAAGAGTAAAACAATTTTAAAGACATAACATTTTATGATTGGTTAACAAAAGTTTTATACACTGTCTTCGTAATTCTCATTGATGTCAGATCTTAATGCACTTTAATTAATCAAAGTTGAATACACTATATATTAGCTGCTCATTTTACACTAGAACTCATTTTAGAGGAGTTTTATATCCTTAAGTTATTAACCCTCTATGTAACATAATTTCTTTTTCTTTTATTTTTTTAATTTTCTATAGTATCCTTTGATTTTCTTTAATGATGATATCAGGTCCATTAAATTGAGGATATTTTTATCAACCTACAATGAAATTCAATTTGTATATTATTTTTTGGAGAATGCTAACGAGTACCTTAAGGACATTGGTTAAAAAATCAAGAAAAGAAAGTTTTCATTGGAAATTAATGTATTTAATATTTGAAATAGTGATATACTTAGTTTTTTTATGAAAACTTGTTTTTTTGAGTTTCCTTAACCAGTGTCTTTAAGGCACTCGTTAGCATTGGTGTGTTGCTCTTTCCAATGAAAACTTGCTTCTTTCTCCTTCCCCACCTTACAAGTTTATTGTACCCACTACCCTTGTTTTTAAAAAAATTCTTTACCAAAAGTCCTCAGTTACTATCAAATCAAGTGTACAAAATATTTATATATTGGACCTTATATATTTACATAAAAGTTTCACTTTTGGTTTTTATTATATATTTTATACTCTAAAAACTCTTTTTGGTGTGCTGCTCTTTGTGTACAAAATATGGTTCGTTCTAATATGCACCCCAAAAATGGGGTGCATCCATGCTCCCCTTATCTTACCTTGGATTTTTATAAAATGGTTCAGGTGTCAACTGGTTACCTCTTGACCTAGTTTTGTAAATAATATTGTGGTATTTTGCATAAGAGATATATTTTGAAGATGTTTGCAAAGGAAGTTTCTCCCTTTCCACCTCCATTGCTTCTTTCCACTTCACCCTCACCCCATTTGCTCTGTCTGTGTTATAGAGAGAAGTTGTTTCTTCCTTTCTATGAGAAGTGAAAGAAACCAAAATATAAAGAAGTAAACAAAATCCAGTGGCAAAGTTGAATGAAGTGTTTGCGTGTTGGAGCTTGTTATCCTTCAGGAGAATAGATGATTTCCCTGACTCGGGTGTCTAATTTCTGATTCAAGTTCCTGCCTATTTAATGAAATCTCAAGCTCTCATTTTTCAGAATCTGCAAAGTGCAAACCTTTCCTTTTGATTGAGTAAACTTGACGATAACCAACTGGGAAAATTTCAGCATCACGATTTGATTTTGGGGTACTAACTAATATATGAACTAAACTCACCTTTAAGTGTTTAGTGTCGTTTCTTCTTAACCACATTCTTCTTCATCCCATCGGCATGCACAGGACGAAGGTGAATCTCTCTGTTAATATGCAGGTTAGTTAAAGTTTTCTCTTTCCTTAATGGAGCCACGATTTAAAGCAACCCAGTTTTTTCACCACATTTTCACTCTTTTCCAGTGGGGATGGGTGGGGGTTGCTGGAGAAGGATGGGTTTGGAGATGTAGTAGATGATGGATTCAGGATTTTACTAAATGGTCATTAATTTAAAAATATTATTATTTGAAAACTTGTTTTTATAAATATCTAATAACTCATTATTCCACGTAAAAATGTGGGATGTAGAAAACACCCCACTCATGTTTGTGTACATTAGAAGCCACCACAAAATATATATTAATGGTATGACATCCTGCTACATAAGAGAAATTCTTTAATGGTTTGAATTACTATTTACTGATATGATAGTGTAAAGATTTTGTATACTGTCAAATGTCAATTAATCAAATATTAATATATCATTAAAAATATCTGATTCGTTTAATAATTACCTTAAAATTCACACATGATATTATATGTAATTGATTGAGAATGCAACTTTTTTGTGACAATATATCAAAGTTTGACTCTTCTTTAATTGCATTATTTCAACAGTTATTCTATTTTCATTTTGATTTTTCTTCATGTTTGAATTTATTATTGAACAATTTAATATTAACTTAAATATTCATAATCATAAGTTCATATACTGTTTAATTATAGAAATTTACAAACCCATGAAAAAGTTACTTAAATGATTATAAGATGTGTAAAATCTCACATTTATTTTTCAACTAACCCATGCAAAGCAATGTCGTGTAACTAGTTTCATTCTATTAATTGTGTCAACATCAAAGAATCACATATAACTTTTATAATCTTAATAAATATGTATATTCTTCATTCTATTTTATTATTAGAAATAAGGTCTGATAAATTTCTTTTCTGAAATGCTTTCAACGTGTCATTCGACTGAGATTTTTTTTCCTTTGCCATGAATGCCCGTAATGTGCGTTTTTGTCTTTTAATTATCTTTTTCATTTGATGAAGAATTTAAAAAGGATGTTGTTTGAAGCAAAATCACGCGCCAAGGGGAAGAAGTGGTACTTGAGAGTTAAGAAGAAAGAGAGTATGCGGTTGAAGCCACTTGCCAAAGCACAAGTGACTTGATTCCCATTAACGACTGCCGCATGTCCATGTGGCGCCACCCCAGCCTATCGCTACTTCTATGGGCTCCCTACACGTGTCAAACTGTTAGGGAGACACAATGCATAGAATAGTTTCAATTTCAATGAAAATTTAATGAAATGAAATGAAATGAAATAGTGAATCCTTATTTGGTGAATTCTTTCATGCTCCTTTGTTTTGGAGGTCCAAATAGTTCACCAAGTAATAAACATTATCCTCATTATAACCAACCAAATAGTTACCATTAATTCAGGTTGTTATGACTCCTATAAAATGAATTTCTCTTCAAATTGTAGAATAAAAAGTATTTTCACCTTTGATTAAATAAAATATATAAAGATCTTAACTCACTTTATTAAATCAAGGGTGAAAACATTCTTAATGTGTGTTTGGATGAACATTTAACATAGATGATTTTGAATGGAAATGATTTCGTATAATTGATTTGAATACAATTGGGTTTGAAGTGAAATAAAGTGATTTATGTTTGAATGTTTTTATTTTAAAAATACGTCTGATATAAAACTTAGTGCAAGTTTTCAATCCTAAAGCAGAAGCTACTTCAAGCTGTCTTAGATAAAATTGATTTTGAAATGCAAAATTATTTCCTCAACACAAAGCCAAACATCTTCTTACTTGCTCGCTTTAAAGTAGCATTTTTCAAATCGGCCTAGGGTACAAAATGGAGAAATGAATGGAATTTGCAATTATGAATTTCAAATTAAAAATTTCATTGCGTTATTCAGAATAACTTAGTGTGTGTTTGGATGAGCGTTTGACAAATGTGATTTTGGATAGAATTGATTATGTAGAATTGATTTCAATACAATTGAGTTTGAAGTGAATTGATTTATGTTTGGATATTTTTATTTTGAAAGCAAGTTTGATGTAAAACTCAGTGTAAATTTTTCAATTTAACTCAGAAGCTACAAATTGTAGCTTTTACTAGAATCACGTTTGAAGGCAAAATCAATTTTGTCAGATAGTAACCAAACAACTCTGTTTTTACCAAAATCACGTTTGACAGTGGCAGAAGCACTTCTGGTGTCTTCAGAAGTGAAACCAAACACACACTTAGAAACCGCATAGAATGCATACACTAAATTACTCTTAGAGTGCGTTTGGATGAGAGAATTTAAAAATTATACGGAATTTAAAATTCTAAGTAATTCAATTGCTTCAATTAAATTCCCTTCATTTTGATTTTTTGTTGTTTGGATAGAATAATTAAATTTCTTTATTCTTAAAATTCGTTGTTTGGATAAAGTAATTAAATAAATGTTATGTATAAATAAAGGCGGTCCAACGTATGAGATGAGACAAGAAAAATTCAAGTTCTTAATTTTGAGATGAAATTTCAAATTTCCCAAACTTAGTTTAAAATGAATACCCATAAAATTCCTTCATTTTTGAAATTCTCCACAATTAATATCCAAATAAAATATTTTACATTAAGATATTTTAATTATCTTCTAAAAATAAAATCCCCCGCTTAAATTACCTTATCCAAACACATTCTTATGTTTCTCAATAATGTTGAAATTTTTTGTCAAAGGGAGGTAAAGAAAGGAGTATTACACTAAATTTAGAAATTACCGTCATTGAAAAGTTTTATTTTTAAAAACAATTCGAAAGCCTTATTTTTGGAGAGGTTGGGATCTCTCAAAAAGATGTTGGCTAGAAAAAATTCACCTATCAGATTATTGAGGTAAGATAGTCTCGATTTTGTTCTCTCCATTTTTCTTTTATTTAGAAGAGAGATAGATATATATTTTTTTCAACGATTTAATTTTTTTAAATAATAAAAATGATTTAAAATATAAATATTTTTTTGTGTTTATTTCTCTCTTAAATGGAGATTGTCATTTACCTCCCAACTTGAGATTATGACATTTTTCCAACGGAAATTTTGCTAAAATTATCAATTTTTCAAAATATTTTGGGACTGAAGTATCCGCTAAAAATACGCTAGAATCACTATATATTAGTGACTTTGTTGAGCAGCCCGACATTTGGTTGTTGTAACTTCTTTTGGCAAATGTTAAATTTGAACGCACCTCCAATATACAAAAATTCAGTGAAAACTTTTATCAATATATAAAATTAAATTTTCAGAGCATAAAAAAAAAAAATTTAAATTTTCAATAGATAGATGCTGAAAATTCTACATTGCTCATACCTCCAAATAGGAGAATTTTTTTGGAAGATAATATTCTTCCAAGTTCCAAAGCCTCAAAACGTGCAGCTGATGCTTTTAAAGAGATGCGTAGGAAGCATTATTATATCCTATTAGGATAAATGGCTTAATTAAACGTTTATAGGATAAACGCTTATTATATAAACTATTTCAATAATCAAAGAAAAAATATAATCAAAATATTTTCATATAAGTTATAAGTTGTTTGTATAAGCTATCCTGAAAAGCTTATCAAAATAAGTTGAAAACAGCTTATGGACATGTCATAAATTATTTCCGTAAGTTCTCTCAAACACTCTGACAAACGCTTATGCCAATAGATAAACCCAAATAAACTGTTTATAAGTCAATCCAAATAAGCCCTAAAGCTACAATCACATCTCATTGTTAAACTTGGCTAATACTTCATTTTCCGTAATTGGGTTTGTTTTTCATTGTATGCTTTTTTTAACTTTGCAGATGGAATTAGTAATACTGTAATATTAAGTCTATCTTCTTAAACTAAAATGTGCTATAGCTTGTTTCTGTTTCTGTTTCTGTTTCTGTTTTTTTCCCATCCTACCAAAAAAAAAAAAAAAACTAAAATTTGCTTCTCGAAAAAAGAGAACAATGAAATGCATTTGGTTAGTGAAACAAAATAAGAGGCTTAATTATGGGATCAAGAATAGGTCATTGCATGCTGATTTTTTCTTTCTCTTTTTTTTCTCGACTAGAACTGAACGAAATTCATGTATTCGTAGTATTCCAATTGCTATTCAATGTCACAATTAACAAGTCACATACAGATCTTATTGATGTCATTATGGATTTATGGCCTCTTTACTCAGTTTTTTCTTATTTAAAACTCCAAAATATAAAACGATTTATTCATCATGACGTAATAAGAAGAAAGGGTCTTTTCTCAGTTCTCATTCTGTTCTTCCTTTTGGCAATAAATTCCTTTTGCTGAAGATTGATCTATCTGGTTTGAAACTTCAACTCTGGAGGGTAGGTTTTTAGTTTTTAACTCCTCTAAAACTTATCCCCATGTTGGCCACATATAGTTACTACTTTTCTCTTTTGTTTCTAACCTCCTATTCAAAACAGAATAGGGAAATGCACTCTATATTTGGTGAAGGCAGAGCTTTAACTTTGTTCCACTCAATGTTGCCATGCTGTTCCGATAAGTTTTTGATCTATGACCTAGGTATTCTCATAATAATATTGATATCGCCTAAGAGACTAATATTTTTTTGTTTTTTTTTTTTGTTTTGAGGTATCCTGCACACAATTGCGAAGTAATTCCTGGGATATTGGATGATATTGAAGAACCGATCTCTTTTAACTAGGTTTTCTCCATATGCAAAAGTTATTCCTGACCAACCACTTGCTTAAAAGGTTCGAACCCGTTACTACTAAGAATAACCACATGTTAGTAAGAGACTAATATTTTTGAATATCTGTTCATAAAAAAAATATTTTGAATATTAAACTTTTTCCACAATATTTTTTTAATATTTAAATTTTGATTCTCTCTGAAATTGTGTGCGGTTTGCTTACCACCTAATTCTTTTGTGTTGATATTTCAGTCCTAAATCCTAATTAGTAATTGCATATATTGAATTGCCATTGTTATTTAATTGTTATCATTTTATTAACAATTTATACACAATTAGATATGGAAATCTCGTGATTGGATTTTATAAACATTTTGCTCGAAGTTATTGTTGAAGTGGAAATGTAATCTTGCCATAATCAATATCCTTGTTTCATGTCTCACCAGATAAAACCATTGAATCTGTTGGCCGAAATGTGGATTGCTGGTTGAGGTTCTTTGGGCCTAGACTAATATTCAAACCATCCGAGATTATAAATTGTACGGGCCTGGCTTTTGGGACCTCCCAATGCATTTCTTCAGAAAATTATAACTTGGGTATGATATGCTTTCTCACAGTTACAGATGAACTCTTTGTGGATTAGGATTCTGTTGGAATACATGATCTTATCTTATGATAAGAGTATCTTGAATTATCTTATAGGATTAATTTTTTATCACGTAGTTAGTATCATAATTAGTTTCCTTATTCAATTAGGATTAAAAGTCTTGTATCTCTATAAATAGGGGTTAGTGCTTAAGCTTTTTAAGAACAACAAAAATCATAATCAATGATCATTCATAATCATATTTTGGAATCTTCATTCTTTTTCTTCTTTTTCTCTATCTAAACTCATAACTTCAATATGGTATCAGGGAGGTATCATCCTCCGTGACCTATTCTGTCATTATTCCTCTGCGAGTCCCCAAAAGTTTGGGACTATTCCAATAATTGTATTCATTATTCTTTTTCTTTACATCAGTGCAACAAAAAATTTTTTTTGTTAAACATTGATAATTGTTTCTTGCTTCTACCCATGGTGGTGGTTAAGCGTATGCCTAAAATTGGCATTAATATTTGACGGCCTAAAGAGTTCAATTTGGTGCGACTTTTGATTGATGTACATGCTAGTGAGTCAGCTCATTTCACACATAAATTCATTTTTTTTTTGCCAATGTTCATTCGCAAGATTCATTTGCTTTCATTGATTTTTGGAGGCCGATAGAGCCCAATTTGGAGCGGCTTTTGACTTATGTACATGCCAGCGAGTCAGCTCATTTCACATATAAATTCATATTTTTTGCCAATGTTCATTCTGGCAAGATTTATTTGCTTTTGGAACGAGTCCGTGGAGACGCAAGAAGAAGATCGATGAGGCCCAAAAGAAGGTCGAAGACTTCTCAGATCTATGAACTTCGGCCGTTACCCAATATCATTTTGGTTTGGTTTGAAGTTGTCTCAACTTCCAGTTCAATCTTCAGCTGCTGTAAGCGCTAGCCTATTATCGTTTATGTTTGGTTTGCCTGTTGTTCGTGAAGTCAACAGTGGTTTCTTCAGTTGGTTGCTCGATGGTTTGTTCTTGGACGCAAACTTTATTGGCTAGTTATTAAACTTGCTCCTTCAAAGGGTATATTTGTAACAAGCTTAAAGCTTAGTAAGCTTTAGCTTGAGGGGGAGTGTTAGAATATATGATCTTATCTTATCTTAGAGTATATCTTATCTTATGATAAGAGTATCTTGAATTATCTTATAGGATTAGTTTCTTATCACTTAGTCAGTATCATAATTAGTTTCTTTATTCAATTAGGATTATGAGTCTTGTATCCCTATAAATAGGGGTTAATGCTTAAGCCTTTTAAGAACAACAAAAATCATAATCAATGATCAATCATAATCATATTTTGGAGTCTTCATTCTTTTTCTTCTTTTTCTCTATCTAAACACATAATTTCAACAGATTCCCTGCAGTAGCCTATCTCTAATTTTCTCCACTTATATTTTTTTGTTATTTTTTTGGACAAAACAAATAAAGGGTTGAGAGTGTGAGACAAGTAAATCTAATGGTCATAGATTGCATAACTGCGACAAATGTGTGAATTTGCTACTATCATGAATCAGGATCCCTCTTTTGAGACTCAGGCCAGAAAGCTAGGAAGGCATAAGATTGACAAAATAGAAACGTAGGAGGGAAATATCATAAAGTATATGGAGACAACATAATTTTGGAATTTAAATTTAGGTTTTTTTTATAAGCAAAAGAATAAATCGATAGAAAGTATAATGGGTACTCTAACCTTCATTTATTTTGTTCTTGTATTTTCCACGTCTCTATTTCCACTCCTACTAAGCTAGCATAACCAGATTTTATATGTAAAAAATATCCTTATAATTTCAAATGCTTGCATCACAAAGTATCACTATATAGGGACAAATCTACTGCAAACCTAATGGGGGCATTTGCCCCCACTAGGCAAAAAAGATTTAAATTAAAATATTTAATAATTTTGATTTTGTCCGCACAAAAAATTAGAGGTTGTCCTTAGATATCAAATTATTACCTATCTTTTGATGAGAATGAAAGTTACTTTTGTAATCTATCATTTTTTGTTTAATGGATTGCTTCTCATTTTTCACATATTGATGTATATTTCACATTAAAACCAAATCATATATATCTTATCTATTTAATATCAGTTTTTTATCATTTATACATCTTTATAATATTTTTCTTTAGTAAAAATGTTTATAGCTTATTTCTGGATCCATCCTTGTCATTGTGCCATACTTTTTCTTAAATTTTGAAAGTTTTATGATGCCAACAACATTAGGAGAAAACATGAATCACAACACAAATGCCAAGGGAAAAGAAGAAGAAGAAAATTTTTCCTTTCTCCTAACCTTTTTCCTAATTTTATAAAAGAGATATTTCGTATCCCCCGGGCCTTGCCCCTTTTTCAATATTCATTTTGATGTTAGAGTGGTTTTTGCAAGTTGAAGGGCCTTGGCGTCGGTGAGAAGTCACAGATTTCTGAAATTGGTCAAACAGCATGACATATCATACGTGTTCAGAGTCTTAAAGTTAGGTATCGCCTTAATGTGTGGGGGCATATGCCTTTGTACTCTAGTGAGCACAAAAGCCACTTGCAGTGCATCTTGCATCAAATTTGCTTCATCTGAGATTGCACTTCCATAACGTGGTTGTTGGTTGGGGTGTCTTTGTCCAGTCCTAGCTTGTCCACTTACAACACATCACAACCATGCATACAGAGCCAACAACTTACAAACTTTGGTGAAGGTTTATGTACCATTCATTCTATTTGTATATCTATATGATTGCATGCTACCACATCAACCTTGTATATAGCTTTAGTGAAAAAGATAAACTTGTCTACATCTCCAATTAGCTTCTTAATCAACCTTTGATCTGTACTTCGAGATATATGAAATAAGATGCTTAAGTTATATTGACATAACTCAAGGAGCAAATATTAATGTCAATGTTATATGAATGAGCAAATATTAATTCTTAATCATCCTTTGTTCTGAACATTGAGTTCAGAGTCTTGAGTATTAACAAGTTCAATGAAAGAGACAGGCATTGTCATTGTGTTATTTATATAAGATTTAGGAGATTCGTCCATGGATTTAGAACGTTAAAAGTGAAGTTTGGTGTCATTGCAATTTGCAAATAATTTTTCAAGAGTCATACACACACATACACAACAAAAAAACAGGGATTTAGCCACCGAAAAATCGGTCCCTAAATGAAGGAAATCGGTCCCTAAATTTCTTCGCGACCGATTTAGGGACTGATCAGTCGTCGTCCCTAAAAGTGTGGTCACAAAATGGTTAGGGACCGATTTTGTAATCAGTCGCGGATTTAGGGATCGATTTTTCAGTCGCGAATGGTAGTCCCTAAACTTGGTCACATACATGTTTCAGGGACCATTTTAGGGACCGAATTTTTAAATCTAGGGACCGAATTTTCGGTGGCTAAGTATTTTCAATGGCTAGTTTTAGCGACCACTAATTCGATCTCTAATTCGATGTCTGATATATTTTAAACCTAGGGACCGAAATTTCGGTGGCTAAGTATTTTCAATGGCTAGTTTTAGCGACCACTAATTCGGTCGCGAATTCGGTGTCTGATATATTTTTTTAAAATAAAATAAAATATAATACTTTTTTTAAAAAAAAATTATATTTTTATATAAAAGATTAAAAGACAATTAAAATAAAATAAATTACACAATAATCACTGAATCCAATATAAAGTATTAGTGGTCCAACATTATATATATAATCCAAAAGTTTAATATATTGTTTGATCCATCAAAATATAACAACCGTAAAACATAAAGGCATTTCCTAATCGCAAGAGGGTGAGGGTAATGGGCTTAAATCATCATCATCATCATCAACTGTATTATCGTGCATGTCGCGGCCTGAACCTGAACCACTCGCCCGCATCATCTGGTAAAGCTCATCGATCCTAGTACTTTGATGGGTCAACTTAGTCCTAATCATCAGGATCTCGACATCCTTCGCAGCTAGCTCTCAGTTAAGGATCAGGATGACCTCTCGACAGTTCACGATGGGGCAGGGTTCGAACTGAATATGCGACGTTGATGAGGCGACGAAGTCATCCCCCGTTGGCCCTAATCCATAAACATACCCCTTCTTTCTTCCCTCCAGCCGCCTTCAAGAAGAGGACGTTGTCAAAGGCAGCAGAGTACTCCTACCCCTGACTATCAGCCTCTTCTCGAAGGCGATGAAACGCATCCTGCATAATATCGCAAACATTAGCACTTTTGCAATTATTAAAATATTAAAACGGATTAATTTTTAATAAAACAAAATAATACTTACAGCAACTCCTGCGGACTTCTCGTTGACCCATGCCTCAGTCTTGGTCTTCTTGGTCACCTCCATGTCCTCATATGCAGTGGGGTCTCTCTGAAATTTCTGCTTCTGCATATATAAAAATAGCACTTCATGTTTGTAATAATAAAAAATAGCAAGGTAAGCCTGAAAATAAATTTATTTAGAATTTTACTTACCAGCTTATTAAAATGACTAGGAATAGACCTACAGCCGCCGGTGTACCGAGGAGCAGTAGGATCCTTAGCGCGGTTTTGCTTCCTGATCGCGCTCTTCTAGAGGAACTTCGGGTCTTCAGCCCACCTCTTCACAATTTAAAAGCACGTATAACTCAGCAACTTTAGCATCACGTGCGCTATGCTTTATGGGATGCGCCACACGCACGACCAGTCCCCAAAGTGCATCCGTCTACACTGACATCTTTTACAAGGACACCTCATTTTTGGGTTTTGTTGTATTATAAAGTTCGGGTCGTTGTGCGCAAACGTAACGAACTCCAACACTCCCTCCATGAACTCGGTCGTCAATCCTCCATCTTCCAACCTTCTATCCATCCACCTCCTATGCTCGGGAGCTTCCATTACTGTTAACTAGAACAATAAAAATTAGTCTAGGATCCTCATCTACTTCTTATGACATGGTATGGTCCTATCCCATTTGAAAGGAAACCTCATCAACACTCCGTTAACAGTTAGTCCTCAATTCTCATGTCTTATACTTGGCAAAATTTCGACAGCATTTCCCATTGGTCTTCGATGTACACGACTTGAACGCGATGACATCCACCGAAATCAAGTATGCACTCGGAGAACGACAAGAAATGTATCGGGCCGAAATCACAAGTATAAGATATGAGAATTGAGGAATAACTATTAACTACTATGAAGAAAAGGTTTCAAACTGTCCAACTTGGACAATTCAAAATTCAATACAATGAGTGGTATCTTGAAAAGGTACACATGTGCTCATTAATATTAAATATCAAACGGGAAACTAAGGGTTTAATACAAATTGAAATTGAAATTCAAGTGGGAAACCAAGAAAATAATTACCCTTAGTACTTGAAATTCAAGTTCACAGGATAAATACAATTGCAATTATATCACTTTACATAAAGTGTCCAGGGACTAATAAAATTGCCAAACAAACATATAATTAACAAAATTACTAGCACATTATTGAGCTCCGCTCTCTACTAACAAACAACACATCAAATTGGCATACGCATGCATGGTTTCTAAATTATCAGCACACAACAAACATCCTGCATCTCCGACAGGATCACACCTATTGAGCTCCGCTCTCCACTAACAAACAACAGATCAATTCACATAACACATTACATATACAATACAATCAACTAAATCAATTCGAAGTCTTCAAGAATAAGAGGCTATCTGACCCAGAGAGAGACTGCGAATTGAGGGTGAGGACCTGAAAAAAAAACATTAAAAAACATTTAGAATTTCCAAAAAAAATACTAATATTCCTATTTATAGTAAATGTATTGCTTTAAGCATTGCTTTCTCATCAAGCTTGCATTCATTAGTGGAGGATTGGACTATGATACGAAAGTATGGATAAAGAAGGAGCACCATTGGTACAAGCACCAATTAAGTCCAATTTGTATCTTGCACACCACTATCGTGAGATTCCTAAAATATTTGACGAAATTGCAAATTTTATCCTCTTGAACTTCATATGTATTCAAGCCACCAAGAAATTTGACACTCAGCATATAACACAAATCGTGCAACAATATTAAAAACCTTTAGTGGATAGTCCTTGTTATAGGTTAATCCCTTTATTAACTAGTCCTTTGGGTTCTTCTATTTCATTACATACCAAAAGTGATCAAATACACATAACCTTTCCCAACCAACAGAGCAAGCCAAAAATCTACCCCTACGGCAGGACAATACAAACCAGTACACAAGTCCAATAGATTTGTCCATTCGGAACAGAAACAGAACCCATATACTTAATACACATGACCTGACACAACATTCAATTAACCAAAGACAAAAGTTCCCTCCCTGACACTACACTGTTTATGCCAAAAAACAAAAAACATCAATTTTCCAATCAGCATAAAAACAACAGAGTGTACATAGCAAGATATCCTTAGCACCTGCCTATCCAAAGTTAAACCGAGATAGCAGCATAAAAACTCATCAAACAGCAGACTGTAGAAAACCAAATAGAAGCAGGTGGCTTCTCCTAGGTCACAAAAATTACTACACTCATACAATAGGGATCCTTCCAGTTCCAGTCAAGCTGAAACATTATATTTCACATATGATATCTTCCCTAGTTACTGATCTCTCAGCGCTTAAAATTCAATCCTGATGACCCATGACCTATGTAAAATAAATAAATAATCAATCATGATGACATGTTACAATATTACTCTATGAAAACTTATTTTCTTATATCAGTATTTCATGCACGATTTATTGAAGCAATTACATAATTCTTCTCATGAGGTGCTATGAAGCCATCATGCAGGGTGGCAAACAAGATTTCCAAAATCATTGTAATCAACTCCATTATTCGTATACTTAAATAAGTGGTGTTTCTTGTGTAAATAAGTTGTTAACAGAATTGCCTAGGGGGTGAATTAGTTATCCACTCCTTAACTTGGCCTTTGGAAAGATTCACGTGAGTTCTCAATCAAACACATAAATCAACACTTTTACACTTGATTTGCCCAGGTTCCAAACTTAGCAACACTTACTTTGATACAATTCAAATAAGTAGTGATTCTTGTGCAGATAAATGGTGAAAGAAATTGCCTACGAACTAAATTAGTCATCTGCACAAGGTGTCTTTACTAAGTCTCAAATGCATTGGTAAAAGAAAAACGTTTTCCATATATCATTGTGCAAGCAAAACAACGTAGACACTGATACATGGAACAAGTACAACTTGACAATGCATATGCATAGTGACTGTAAGAATTAGATCCTAAGTTTAAACCCCTGCCTGAAGGCACTTATTCAGTGAAGTCCCAAACAAATTAAAAACAGCTTCAGTGGGATGCATATCAGCCTCCAAGGGCCAACGCCAAGTACAAATAGCCATCCACCACACATAAGATAGAGAATATGCCATCAAAGAAAAGAACAAAACTAATATCCAAAACCCATTATATATTATAGACTAACAATAGTAATAGGATCTTACAAAACCCTACTCTGCCAAACAGACTTCAATGACTGGTACACCCTAAGCCTTCCAACAGCATCACCGTATCTATGGCTGGTACACCCACACGTTACTTCCACATAATCATCAACACGCTTCACCCCACTCACCTCACTCAGCTCTTCCTCACTGAACAATGGTAACCCATTTTCTCTCTCTAACACGTTCGCCATTTTCTCACTGAGGGAAGATAAATTAAACCCCAACTTTGTAAAAACTAAAACCTACAACATTGTCTATTCCCCTTATCATTACAGAAACCACGAGCCAGGGAAGGTCATAAAAACAAAGGCCTACCGAATATGTGTGTGAGAGAGAGGAGCTGCGTACCTAAGCAGGGTTCTCCTTCTTCGGCAGGAAGCACAGTGGAACGCGAATCAGAAACTGACGAGAGAGAAGGGAGAAATCAGAAACGGTGGAACTCAAAAAAAATGAGACGAGAGAGAGAAGAAAGTCTCCGACTGTGGGAAGGCATACCTGAGCCCGCGCTTTCTCCGGCGTTCTCCGATGAGATAGGAAGCAGAGAGTGAAAAGAGAGCAGCGAGTGAAAAGAGAATAGTGAGAGAGGGGGAAGAATCGCGGGTTGATATTAGGGATTTAGATTTAGGGACCGATTTTGGGTTGATATTAGGGATTTAGATTTAGGGACCGAAAAATCGGTCCCAATTCGATCTCTAATAATAAAAAAGATTTCGCTACTGAAATAACTCCGGTCGCTAAGAAAAGAGACGTTACGCGGTCCCTAACTCGGTCTCTAAAATGAGTCAGCAGCTTTGACTTTTTCTATTCCAGTTTAGGGACCGAATTGGGGACGGATTCGTTTGCGACCACAATAATCGGTCCCTACATCGGTCCCCAAGTAGGTACCAGTTACCAAATTCTTAAAATTGCAATGTTGGTCCCTAAATCGGTCCCTATTAGGGACGGATTAAATTCGGTCCCTAAATTCGGTCCCTATTTCGCTCTTTTCTTGTAGTGATATATTTTATTGCACAAAAAATACAATATATTTTGTTTTAGGTCAACTTGACTTGTGACTCCTTTGCTAAGTGGTTCTTTACACACACATAATATAATACAAGAAAAGGAACCAACAAGAGAAGAAAAAGAAGCATTTACCCTAACATTTCTCAACCCAAAACTAATTGCAATGAGTTTGAATTCTTGAATAAGACTTACCAACTTAAATTAATAATATTTTGCATAATGTGATAATATATATATATATGTGTGTGTGTGTGTGTGTGTTATATATTTTGAAATATATTGTAAAATATACCTTAGTTATAGTTTTCTATTACTTCAATTCAATTATTTAGCAATGCGCACTTTTGTAAATTAAATTTTATATATTATGTCATTATATCATGTTGATTTGGTTACAGTTATGAAGTCATGACTGGATTGGATTCGCGTCCAAACAAATGATGGGAACAAAACATCAAATCCAATTCAAGTTAAATTAATTATAGTTATCTCGACACATTCCATGAGCAATAGTCCAAATGTCGACTGTAGATGCAGGGGAGCTGGTAGCGCACATATACCTGCTTGGAAGTCAGAACTTTCTTGTTCTATTGCCTAACAAAGTCAAATGAAAGGTTAATTGTCACAAATCTATGTATAGATGTATGATATTTAACTGACAAGAATCTGAAGATACTCAGTAGTGATGTAGCATCAACTAGTTTATATATATATAGAACATGGGAGACATGAAAATAGTATAGGCGACACGATGTCCTATCTCCTAACTCGTTTGATCAATTCATTGGTACCACAGTCACATGGATTCTCTTCCTCCTTTTGCATGCGGGCTTATGCTAGTCACTAAGTTGGAAATCAGAACTGATGACAGACACACAATTTCTAATTTCCAACCTAAATTAGGTATAGGTCCATCTATATCCATATAATGGTAGGAGGTGCTTCTATATTTCATGTATCAATATATGGATGCCCTTCTAAAGTAGCAAATTCACTTGAGGCAGAAGTAACGATCTACACCGTTCAAATTTTTAATGGGTTAGATACAATACACACACGAAAACAGAAACAGTAACAAACTAATTGTTTTAGTTCACCAGCCGAGCCTAGAATACTATGAAGATTTTTACATTGGGTGAAGAGTAAATCATACAAGTAAAATTGAACATCATATGTATCACCCAAAACCTTAAGGCATTAGGTGTATGAGTCCCCTCACTTATATGTTACTCAACATATCTATTTCCATCCAATGTTGATCTTTTTACTTATTCTTGATACTCCAACACTAATAAAATAAAAAATAAAAACTGATTTAAAGACCAAACTGGGTGTCAAGTTGAAAATATAGGAACTAATTAATAAATTAATAAAAAATATTTAAAATAGTGAATGCCATTGCTATCAGTTTTCGCTGGACAGACTGATGTCAGGGATGAAAAATTACTCCATTGTGGATGATACTACTATAACCCTTTCTCTCATTAATTGTTCTTGAAATTATATATCAAGCTGTGGGATGGGTCACTACATACTAACAGTGGGATGAGGATCTTCTGTCCTATTTTGGTGTGCCACACCATGTCCCAATCAATAATATCTTACCATGTATTCTACCTTTTTAATATTAAATAAAATTTTAACTTACATAACAAGAATTATTGGTTGGGATATGATGTGGTACACCAAAATGGGACAGGTGATCCTCATCCCTAACAGTGATGCAAAATTCTTATAATTGGAAAACGGAACAAGCATTGTGAATCAAACGACATTTGCTTGATGTAATGATGTATACAGGTATTATTTTCACAAACAGGAAACACACTTGGACTTTTATTTTATCCTAGAAGTTGGAATCAAGCAAGCAGCAAGCGTTTTCAAAGGAAGAGGGGATGAGAGTAATAAGATTATATTTGTTCATCAAAGTAAATATTGGCATTGTGGGATATATAAGAATCAAATTAAATCTGCATTTTTTTATCCGAGTATAACGTACTCATTCAATAGTCTCCTGCACTCACATAACAAGCAGTTGAAACTTGTTGTAGTGCCATGCCTTTTAAAAGTCACATAGCTCATAAAAGTGCAGATTAATTTGATTCTTATATCCCACAAAGCCAAACATTTACTTTGATGAACAAATATAATTAATAATCTTAGTTATACTCAATTTAGTATATTCAATTTACAATTCGATTGATTCAGCCAGCCAATTCAAAGCAATTTTTACAACAATGCTAACAAATTATGCCAAAAAGAGAAAACTGCAAATTATATGTTATAAGACAAAAATCTGGATGTCATTTATCTGTTTATTCACAAATTCATTTCCCCCTCTAAATTCACGATTATGAGATCCACAACCACCCCCCAACCATGATTAAAACACCTCAGCTTCCCGTCTAGGTCACAGACAAATACATATACATCATCCTTTATTGTTTTGCTGTTGATTTCTTTTACATTTGTCTCCTCCTTCTACACCACATTTATATAATTACCTGTATATATTCATGATTCATGCATTCACACATGGACCACAAACAATAACACCACCAATTTTGCAACCCTAAATGCAGATAACAATAATTCACAATAAATTAAAAACTCCGTGTGATAATATGATTGTGAATATATAGTCAAGCAGAATCCCCGGATTGCTCCTCAATCTTAATAACTCGATTTTCCTTCTTTGCCCCCAAATGAACCCCATAATAACCAACGTACCACTTCACAAACTTTCTGAGACCGGTGGCAAGGTCTGTGGTAGGCTTGTACCCGAAGTCCTTATTCGCCAAGCTCACATTAGCATGCGTGTACGGAACGTCACCGTTTCGTGGCATCATGATCATGTTTTTCTTCGCCTTCACCTTTAGCAACCCTTCCAATATAGCCACCAGCTTCCCCACCGCCACCGGCGACGTGTTCCCGAGATTATAAACCCTCAGCTGAGCCGCCCTCCGCTTCTTACCACCACTTCCGGTGCTCTTCTCCGCCGTGTCCAATGCACCGAGACACCCTTTCACGACATCATCAATGTACGTGAAATCACGCGCCACCTCGTTCCCTTCCTGCGTCTGGTAAACATCAACGGTCTTTCCCTGAATGATGCCCTTGGTGAAGAAGAAGTACGCCATGTCCGGCCTCCCCCAAGGACCGTACACTGTGAAGAACCGTAATCCGGTGAGGGAGAGTCCATAGATGTGGTTGTAAGTGTGCGCGATTTCCTCGCCGGCTTTCTTCGTCGCCGCGTAGAGGCTCGCCGGCTGATCGGTCCGGTGAAGCTCCGAGAATGGGTTCTCTGTGTTCAACCCGTACACGGAGCTGGAAGATGCCCATACGATACTAGGTTGAGGGTTGACTTCTTTGGAAACTTCTAGAAGGTTCACGAACCCCGCGATGTTGGATGCCACGTAAGACTGAGGGTTTTGCATGGCGTAACGTACTCCTGCTTGGGCTGCCAAGTGGAGAACATGGGAAAAGGGAACTACGTCGAAGAGTTTTTTAAGTAATGGAGCATCGTTTAGGTCACCTTCCACGATGAAGATTTCGTGCTTGGAGAGTAGTTCTTGTCTCGCGCGCTTCAACGATGGGTCATAATAGTTGTTGAAGTTGTCTAAGCCTAGGACACCGTCGCCGCGCTTCTTCAGGGCCAACGAACAGTGTGCCCCGATGAAGCCTGCGGCGCCGGTGACCAGCACTGACATGCCATTGGCATGGCGCGGCGTGGAGGAATGACGAACCTGCTTTTCCCATGTCGCGCCGTGGCCAAGGAAAGCGGAGGAGAGGAAGTTGCTATGGGCGTGGATGTGGTGTCTACCGCTGTGGTTTAGTGTGAAGAGAAAGATGAGGATGATGGCAAGTAGGAGTGTGGCGCGGAAGAGGATCTTCGAGGTGGTTTTTAGGAGCTTAGAGCTGTTGAGCCTGCGGAGGTAGCTATTGTAACGCTCTAGCTTTATGGTTTTGCTAGTGTCTGGAGGAGAAGCCATGTTTTTGAGAATTTTGAGGTTTATTAATATGTATAGGTTGATTGTGGTTTGTGGATGTTAATGTTATTTTAGTGTTGGGTGTGTTTTGGAGGTAACAACACGAGAGCAGGAGCAACAAAAAATAAAGGGCTCGAAATGTGTGTGTATATGACTATATGTGTTTTTGTTTTCGTGAGAGCTGTGTGATCAGCTGGTTATTGAGCGCTGAACTTGATAGAGGTCAGAAAAGATTAATATAAAGGGGAGGGAGGGAGAGAGATTGGTTTGTGAGCACTCTTTTTTCTTTTCTTTCTTAACTCTTCTCACTATCACACAGTTGGAAAGTTAATTGTGCACTTGAATTGAGGCATAATTCGTAGTGATGTGTACCTTTCTTGAATTGTAGTAGTAGTATAATATTAACTATTGAGAATTATGCCTATGTAGACATTTGCCAACACACATTTTGGCCCAATTTCACAAAACCATGATTACCATTCTTTATATTATATGATCTTGTGGGTGGTTAACTACACACAAGTGAGTGTTTTTCAATGCTACATTAGTTGTTCCAACAGCATTACATAAAGAGGTTTGGTCAATAATCAAAGCAAAAGAATATAATGATGAGGACGTGGAATTAATGGATTAAAGATATCCATTATTTGGATTCTTGTGGCTAATATATTTACTCAAAGTTTAATGGTTTCGCTTCAAAAACTGAATATTTTAGAGGATTAACACATTAATATAGATAAAAATATTTGAATATATTTGGAAAAAAATCTATTCTCTTCTAGCTTCTTTTCAAAACTTATCTCCAAACGTTTTCATTTAGAGCAATGTTATTATTAAGAGCATTGCTACGCCCAGTACGGCGATAGGGGATAGGAATTCCAACGGAAGTTATTTCAACCAATCAAAAGAAAGAGTAGTTGATCAAAATTGCAAAGAGAAAATCCAGAAAAAAGAAAGAGAACAAAAATGTGAAGGTACGAATTTCGGATCCGTCCTAATTAGGATTTCTGGTATTATTAATGCATGGATATCTTTAATCCACTAATTCCGCATCCTCATTATATTCTTTTGCTTTGATTATTGACCAAACTTCTTTATATAATGCTGTTGGAACAACTAATTTAGCATTGAAAAACACTCACTTGTGTGTAGTTAACTATATAATGTTTAAGTAAAATGATAGCAAAACACTCTTTAACACACACTTTTTAATATACTTTATATTCTTGATGAATTTCATGTAGAACCTATTAAATCACGTAGTCTAACTCTCTCTATACAGTAAGTTTTACATAAAATCTATCTAATAATAAAGAATGTGTTGAAAGGAGTGTGATAAAAATATATTATTATCTTGGCTCAAGTTTAATTATTTAGTGTTTCTTCAAACTATATATATATTCTTCTGAGTCCTGAGTCTGACTGTTGAATTGATGGAAAATATGAGAGCAGCCTTGCTCGGGGTATGTCATCGTTCCTAAAATGGGCGATAAAGAACTTTCGCGGTTGCTTTTTGACATAATAAATTTGATTATGGCTGTATTAATTATAAGTTAGTGACTGGTTTTCTTACCCACTACTTTTTTTTTTATTGTTTTTGGTAATCACTTACCCACTATTTTAAATCTTACGACTATGGTGTTTTGATTGAAGATTCACTTCTAATCCTGGTTTGGAATGACGTCGGGAGAAACTCGCAACACTATTTTTTGGTTACATATACGAACAGTACTAACACTTTATGATTTGATTAGATAGGTATTTTATTTTTACCGGTTGATTAATTAATTAGTTGTATTGAAATCTAGATATATAATTTGGATATATTCTTGAGGAAAAACAAATCTAGATTAGGATGAGAAGAGAAAAGAAAATAACAGCCACATTCCATATTGTTAATTAAATATGATATGAAATATGAATAACTAAAAGTAAACAAACAAATAAAAACTGCACAATTCATGTGCTTGGCAATGATGTTTGCGATATGGTTCATGTTTTGTTTGTTTTGAGTTTTTGACAATATATTGAACACAAAACGTCAGGATTTGGTTTTTTGATTTATTATTCAAAATCTACATCATGTTAATAATTAAGTGTCACCGTCCAAATTCTAACAATTTCCATGTGAAAAAGATAAAATAGATTTGTCAATTTGGAGCAGCAATGCAGCATTATCATCTTTAATTAATTTCTAAAGTCAATTCTCATTCATTTTAGAGCCTGTTTGGCAAGACACTTCAATGAGCTTATAGCGGATGAGAAAGTAGCCCCGTTTGATAAGCATATTTGTCACGAGCTTATAGCGTTTTTTCACGAGCTTATAGCGTTTTTTTCAGACGCTACTTGAAGTAGCGTTTGAGCTTATAGCTTATAGCGTTTCATTTTTATTTCCACTTTTATCCTTATTATCTTCATTTAATTCTACATTTATTCTCTTCTCTCTCTTTTATGTAAAATTATTAATGAAGATGTCCTTTTATGTCATTTTATATTTTTTAGCTAGTTCAACCGCTAGTTTTACCAAACACTTTCACAGAAAATAAGCTAGCTTATCCGTTATTCGCTATCAGCTATCTCATCCGCTATCCCCTATAAGTTATCCGCTATCAGCTAGCTTATCCGCTAACAACTAATTTTACCAGAGCCTGTTTGGTAAGGCACTTCTACAAGCTTATAGCGGATGAGAAAGTAATCCTGTTCGGTAAGCGCTTCTGTCACGAGCTTATAGCGTTTTTTCACGAGCTTATAAGCCTGTTTGGCAAGGCACTTCTACGAGCTTATAGCGGATGAGAAAGTAGCCCCGTTTGGTAAGCGCTTCTATCACGAGCTTATAGCGTTTTTTTCACGAACTTATAGCGTTTTTTCCAGATGCTACTTGAAGTAGCGTTTGAGCTTATAGCTTATAGCGTTTCATTTTTCTTTCCACTCTTATCCTTATTATCTACATTTAATTCTATCTTTTTTCTCTTCTCTCTCTTTTATGTAAAATCATTAATGAAGATATCCTTTTATGTCTTTTTATATTTTTTAGTTAGTTCAACCGCTAGTTTTACCAAACACTTCCACAAAAAATAAACTAGTTTATCCGCTATCTGCTATCAGCTACCTCATCCGCTATCCGCTATAAGCTATCTGCTATCAGCTAGCTTATCCGATAACAACTAGCTTATCCGCTAACAGCTAATTTTATCAAACAGGCTCTATAGTGTTTTTTCCAGATGCTACTTGAAGTAGAGTTTGAGCTTATAGCTTATAGCGTTTCATTTTTCTTTCCACTTTTATCTTTATTATCTACATTTAATTCTACCTTTATTCTCTTCTCTCTCTTTTATGTAAAATCATTAATGAAGATGTCTTTTTATGCCTTTTTATATTTTTCAGCTAGTTCAACCGCTAGTTTTACCAAACACTTCCACAAAAAATAAGCTAGCTTATCCGCTCTCAGCTACATCATTCGCTATCCGCTATAAGCTATCCGCTATCAGCTAGCTTATCCGCTAACAACTAATTTTACCAAAGAGGCTCTAAATTTCATGTACACTTCTACAAAGCTAAATTATTCTTGAGTAAAGACCCATTTTAATCCCTAACAATGTTTGAGGTACCATTTTTTGTCCCTAACAAAAAATAACTCTCCGAATAGTCCCTGACAATGACAAAAGAGGGACAATTCAGTCCCTCCGTTTGTCTCCACCCTAAACATAGTGTTAAAGTGCTAATATATGTCGTCATAATGTCCAAATGTCTATTAAACTCGTCCATATGACCTGTGTAGGTGCATCTGATGCATGTGGTGTGATGGTTTTAACATGGAGGACTAATGTGTCCCACGATAGAAATTGTCAAGAAGTAAATTTGGTTAGTTAAATAATACTTGAGGATTTATTGGGTCAATGCATAATTATTTTTTTGATCTATTATGCATGTAGGGACTATTGTCTGGCTACTTAACATACTAACGATACAAATCAACACTTTAATGGTGTATTTAGCATGAAAACAAATGGAGGGACTAAAATGCCTCTCTTTTGTCATTCTGGAAGACTATTTACTAAGTTTTTTTCTCTAGAATGAAAGGTAATACCTCAAAAATTGTTGGGAACTTAAACCGGTCTTTACTCGTTATTCTTTTATGTTGATTCATCTCCTTCATCTGAATACTATAACAGATGCCACGCGAGAGAATGCAGATTCTAAAATCAAAATACTATAAACATGGACATCCACCTTAAAGTATACCTGTAAAGTACGAAATATCCTGGAGTCCAACAGATCTCTTGTGGTAGAAGGTAAAAAAAAATATGACAGAGGGAGGAACAGAGGCTGAGGGATGAAGCTGGCCAAGAAGGAAGAAGGGAAAAGAGAGGGGGAGAGACTAAAAGGGGAAGAGAGAAAGAGAGAGAGAGAGAGAGAGAGGATATTTCCAATAAATTTTTCCAGATTCCAACCATGGGATAGGGATTTCTGGGAAGAAATCAAATCCAACACAGTCGGTGCAATAATGTTGTCAACATAAGACACCACTTCCAAACGAAAATCAAAAATAAAAAATAAAATAGTGGACCAAAAGTATAATTTAGTGTAGATTTAAATGTTTCACTCTAGTATTTATACAAGACTTGTAAATATGGTCTTCTCTCAACTTTAATGACCAGTGTAATTTTTGAAACATTGTTAAATGCTGATTCAGAGGTAGTAAACTAAAAACAAGACTTGGAGATAGATAGTATGATGAAGTGAGGATTGACAGTGCACAACAGTGCTGTTCCCAACCCACTAACTAAATTGGGAAAGTCCATGACCAATCCTTCAAACCTCTTGCTGTTGAACTTTTTCACTCCTTATAGAAATCCCACCATCACCTTCAAAGTAAGAGTAATACTTCAAGAAAAATGCGAGTGTCAAAACCACCCACTCCAAACAAAACATCAAAATAGTCAATCCACCAGCTAACTTGAGTGTCACAAAGGCATCATCTTCTCTCACGTAAGATTTCAGCTGTCCAAGAAAATCACCAGTTCTTGTAAATACCAGCACTGAAACCGAACCTTGAAATATAGCTGTTAGCACTGTGGCTACCATGTGAGCAGAATACCAGTGGTGAATCCCAGCTGAGACTGCTGCACATCCTAGGACAGCCCCTGCAATGGTGAACACGTGGAGGGGGATCAACAACAAGCCACAGATTGAGGGAATGAGTCGAAGTGAGAGGGTGAGGAAGATGCAGCTGGAGGCTGCACCTAAGAGTATGTAGTTGCAGAAGAGGAAAAAGTTGTGGATGTGGTAATGTTGATGAGACACTGAGTTACTCTTCATGGAGATAATGCCCATTTCTTGTGTATATATTCTCCCAATATTAACCAAGCTTATGCTATGAGCCTATGAGCTATGAACTATGAACTATGAACTATGATATGAATATGAAGTTGTGCTCTTGTGAATTAATTTAATTAGCTACATATGATGCTGCTAATTAATATATATGCTTTGCTTGGTAATATAGATCCAAACGGTCGTGTGTTCCCTCACTATATGACCGTTGGGAACTGGGGAAGTAAACAAACAATGCTGCCTCTGGAACGGCTAGTAACAGGAACACCTATTTTCATTTTTGTTTGGTAAGTAAGATTCTTTTTCTTTTGATTACTCGCTGTTATCTTCCCCATACAGATAAACAAACTTAGTTATGCTACTTTTTGATACGAACGACACGTTTAAGTTTATTATTATTAGTAGTATTTTTAGTTCATGGAATATTTAATAGTTAAATTAATTTGTAAATCTCATACGTTTTTTTTTGTGATAGACCTTTAGTATTGGAACTGTCGGTAATCCGAGTCGAGCCGGGAAGAATTATAAAGGAGGTAAAACTCTCCTTGATTACCTCATTAATACAAGGTCGGTTACAGTGCATTCAGTTAGCTTGGTTTCCAGATTTATGAATGAACCAAGTAAGCTTCATTTTGTAGTAACTAAGAGGATTCTTTGTTATCTTCAAGGCACTAAGAAGTTTAGGATCAAGTATGTGAAGGAAGAATATAACAAGCTAGTTGGCTTTCCTGATAGTAATTGGGCTGGAAGTTTTGATCAAGGTTGTCAAACTCGCGCGCTACCTCGTAGGATCGTAAGATCCTACGAGCTTTTCACCCTTCAGCGAGGCAGCTCGCAACCATAGCTCGGAATGCGGCCGGCGCGGTGGGATCGTCGGGGAAGAGCGGAAAAGCGGTGGGAGTGGCGATCTTCGGACGCGACACAATTTCGATTTTTTTCGGGGCGACCCGTTTTTGGCCCAATAACCCGATTTCAGCCCAACCCTAACCCACAGAATCGCGCCTCTGTCCACACATCCCCCTCCGCTCCAAACTGTGTCACCAAGCCGCGAACCAGTCTCCCCATTCCGTCCAGAACCGCCGCGTCAGCAAGCTACCCCCTCTGTTTCCCTTGTTATCGTGAAGAAGCTGGCAATAAGGCATAAGCCAATCTTTTAATGTTTTTTTTTATTTATTATTTACCTTTTAAATTATTTTGGATACTTTGACCTATGTTGCTTGGGTTGTGACCAATTGTGTTTGGGCTAAGTTTTCTGGATTGTGATCTGTCTTGTTATTATTTTGGGTTTGGGTTGGGGTGTGATCTATTTTTATTTTTTAATGCTAAGAGTTCATTTTCTTCATTGATTTTATTTTTAGTTTTATGTATTAGAGTTTATGACGTATGATTTGTATGTGACATTCTTATGTGAAGGTTATTTTAGTGTTTTTCATATTTATGTTATTTTATATAAATATATAAATATTTAAATATATTTTTGTCTCTTTGGTGGGATCTTACGATTCGTGTTACGATCTCACGAGTTACGATCTTCCTTCCCTCAAATGATCTTAGGTAAAATCTCTAGTTTGACAACCTTGGTTTTGATGATAGAAAAAGTACTTCAGCCTATGTTTTCTGATTAAGATCTAAAGCTATTTCATGGAGTTCTAAGAAGCAAAACTCAGTTGCATTATCATCAGCAAAGTCTGAACATATTGCAGCAAACGAAGCTACATGTGAAGCTGCTTGGCTGAGAAGAATTTTGATTGATTTACAGCAAAAGGTAGAAGATCCTACTCCTATTTTGTGTGACAATCTAAAAGCAGATTGAGTTGCGCCACAACTACATTCGTGATATGGCTCAAAAGAAGGAAATCTACTTGAAATTTATCAAGACCACTGACCAGCCAACAAATGCTCTCACCAAGGCAGTGGAGAAGCTTAACCATTCAAGGATGTTATGAAAATTACAAATTAAGATGGGGTGTTAAATGATAATTTGTAATTTTGCCTAGTCTTGATCCATTGGATGTTTCCCAAGTTCACTCATATATCTGCTCAAGATACATTCTTGCATTTACATTTTTTTTTTTTGAAGCGTGCATTTACATTTTCTAGAGAAGTCTTTTAGTATTACTAGATGTAGATGCATGTAAAATTTATTAGAATCATTCACTACACTTCTCAATGCAATAGTATTAATAGAGAAGTCTTGTAAGTTCCGATTCAAGAAGTGAAAATACAAGAAAAACAATATTCAGAGCATAAGGGCTCTCCTTGTTATTCTTCGACTATTCCTTCGTCTCCAACACTACTTTCTACAGTACTGATTCGGCTAAAATTCAAAGTTGCAAGTTGTTTGCGTGCAAAATTTCTAGCAAAAATCATGAAACATGCTAGCTTCAAAGCGAAAGGAAAATAATACACTTATTATTTTGATTGTTACTTAAGAAAAATATGATATCAAGCTAACAAAAACATGAAACAAAGACAAAGAAACTTCAAATTTTGAATTGAAATACCAACTTTATAAACCTAAGTGACCCGAAAAAGGAAGATGCTTCGTTTCTTGTTCTCCATCTCTTCATCATGTCCCGAACATTGAGTGAGACATTTGAGTTGTAACTCAACCTAATCCTTGTACTTTATCTCCGAAACCAGAAAGCCAGGCATATCAAATGAGGAAGCGAACTTCTCAACATCGGCTTTGAGATCCTCAATAGCCTTGTTGCTCACCAAGCCCTTGTTGAAATCCTTCAGAAGTTTGCCATACTCCTTCTGGATCTCCAGTGTGAGAGTCACAGCACGGTGAAGGAACTCTCCAATCTGTTCAAAGTCCTTCTCAACCAAGCCTCTTGAAGTCATGGCTGGGGTACCTGTTAACAGAAACTCCTGTCAGGTACTCATGCAAAATGGAGGCACACACAATTATCTAACTTTTGAGAAACATGCGGAAACAAGATCAAATCTTAGTATCCGACACTAATAAAAATAAGCATTTTGGTAATACATCCAAAATAAAAACACAATTGGTTTGGTAATCACGTTGCATAAACAATAGCTTCCAATTTTGGCTTTCCAATGGAATAAGAAAATATATGATGTGACACGTTCCCAAATATTTAATAAGGTCCGTCTGCAAGCTCAGCTAGAACTGATACACTTTTGGTAAAGCATTTAAAACACATCCTCAATGAAATTCCTTCCAATAATAATCTACAAAAAATTTCTAAGATGCCTTTACCTTCTACCAATACATAAAAAATTTACATTCCCATAGCAAAATCAAGTTCATACAGAAGTTGCTTACCAATCCGTACTCCTCCAGGAGCCAAGGCACTGCTATCACCAAAAACAGCATTTTTATTCACTGTAATGTTACAGAGGTCACAAAGTTTCTCCACCTTATTGCCTGCAAGGACATCAAGCAGTGATGAATTTGTTTTATGTTTTAAACAAATTGATGCCAATTTAAACCAAGTGAGTTTCGTACTTTTGGTTTTTTTCCTTTTTTTAAGTTACTAGTTAAGGTATCCAGTATCCTTTACCAGTCAATCCAAGAGGCCGGAGATCCCACAAGACAAGATGGTTCTCAGTTCCACCAGTGACAAGACTGTATCCCTTGCTCATCAAGTAATTCCCAATGGCAACTGCATTGGCCTTAACTTGCTTGGCATATGCCTTGAACCCAGGTGTCATGGCCTGTTTCAAAGCGACTGCAAGGGCACCAATCTGGTGATTGTGAGGACCACCCTGAAGGGAAGGGAAGACAGCAAAGTTGATTTTGTCCTCAAAATCGTAAACTGCATTCTCAGGCTGGCCCTTCTTGGGCGGTTTAGGTCCCTTCCGGTAGAAGATCATACCTGCCCTGGGCCCTCTCAAGCTCTTATGGGTTGTTGTTGTGACAATGTCACAGTACTCAAATGGGTTATTAACTTCCTGTAGACATAAAAAAATAATTATTCATAGCAAACAAGCCAGATTATTTGAAACACTGCTTTGAAGCATAAACTAAAACATGGAGTAATAAATTGTTACAGCAATCAGAGATTACTGATAAGCATAATAGCATTCACATGGTAACAAAAGTAAAAATTTATTAACAAATTATTAAAACGTATAATCAAACCAACACCTTCTAAAAACCAGTTCATTTAAGCTTTCTTCACAAAACAAATTTTTTTAATAAAAAATCATTTCTGACTCTTTTATTCTTATTTGATTGGGCTTTTCCTAAGAAAAAAGCTAAAAAATTAGCTGAAAACACTTTTATAAGAAGCTATATTTCTAGCTTCTATAAAAAAAAGCTCATGATTTACATAAAAAATAAACTTCTACCAAAATTACTTTTGATAATTATAAGTTGTAGCCAAACGCAAGATAACTTCTTATTTAGGTAAAAACTATGTGACAAAAAATACTTTTTTAAAAAAATAATAACATTTAATGTTTTTTATTTGTTTGCTTTAGCAGTTGAAAATAATCAGAATATGAAATAAATAAGAAATTTGACTATAACGAGAACCTATTTAAAAAGCTGATGCGATAGATGAAAACGTGTTTAAAAAATGATTTTTATGATTATAAACAAACACAAATTAACTTCTACTTTAATTAAAAATCTCTAAAAAAATTGTACCCAAAAAAAATTCTATAAAATAATGACATAAATTATTTTATATAAAAAAATCACTTTTTTAATCTTAAACAAAGAGATCTTTAATATCAATTTTTTAAGCAATTGGGACTTAAATCTCAATTTTTGTCATTCGAAAAGGAAAACGTGAAAAGCCCAACAGAGTTTCAGATTCATTTCGAAAGCCCATCCATCTCAGATCCAGATCCAGATCCAGATCCAGATCGAACCTAGGTAAATCGACAAAATTCCATTGCCACCAAAGTAACAACAATGCAGATTCATTACTTCATTTGTCTAGATGATACGCTAACAGATCTATAAAATTAAGAGCAACATAACCTTAACACACAACTTATCTCTCTCTAATTTTAACAAAGCGTTGATTAAGCACAAGATAGAATAAAAAAGAAGAAGGGTTTTGGATTGATGTATACCTGAGCAGCAACAAGGCCACTAGTGTGAGCCATATCACAAAGCAAGAGCGCTCCACACTTATCCGCAACCTCCCTAAACCTCTTATAATCCCAATCCCTAGGGTACGCACTCCCACCACAAATGATCATCCTAGGCCTAAAATCCAAAGCCTTCTCCTCCAACCTCTCGTAATCGATGTACCCGGTACTCGAATTCACCTTATAAGGAAGACTCTCGAAGTAAATCGAAGTGGCAGAGATCTTCTTCCCTCCCGAGGTATAGTAACCGTGGGTCAGGTGTCCTCCGGAAGGGAGGTCGAGTCCCATGATGCGGTCGTGCGGGTTCAGCACGGCCGTGTAGGCGGCGAAGTTAGCGGGAGATCCGGAATAGGGTTGGACGTTAACGCCCCACGATTGAGGGTCGAGGTGGAATGCTTGAAGGGCACGTGAGCGGCACGTGTTCTCGATCTGGTCGATGAATTCGTTGCCGCCGTAGTAGCGGTTACCGGGCATTCCCTCGGAGTATTTGTTAGTTAGGGCGCTGCCTAAGGCTTCGATGACGGCGAAGGAGGTGAAATTTTCGGATGCGATGAGTTCGATGCCGTGAGATTGGCGGTGTTTTTCTTTTTCTATGAGGTCGTGAATCTCGGGATCTATTGTTGATAGGGGAGTGTTGCCCCATGATGAGACAGGATCCATGGCTGATTGAGGGTGATGGATGAAGAAGGTTGAGGAGGAGGAGAAGAAGAAGAAGGAAGAGGTTGTTTGTGGTAGAATGTGTGTGTGAGTCAGGGAGTGTGTGTGCACTTGTGGCTGTTTAAAAGAGTTTCCTACCAAATGTGAATGGACCGTTGTAGCCTCTGCTTCGTTTGGTTTGGTTTGGTTTGGTTTGTTGCATGTAAATTAACCACTTGTATTGGTGCTAGCCACGACTTCCTTTCCACTTTCTGTTGCTTTGTTTATCAAAAAAAGTTGGTTGATGTCCATGACAAATCTGGTGAAGCATTCCCATTGCCAGTTTTGTGGTTTAGGTTCAATTCTTAAATTTTTTTTATTAATAAACATATGTAAATTTTTTATAAATGATAATAATATTCTTTAATCTTGTGAAGAGACGTATCTTTTCTATATCTAAATTTTATTTTAATCAATATATATATATAGAGGTTGCTTTTAGATAAGTTTTAAAAAGAAATATTGTGTTTTTGATCCTCAAAAATATGATATTATTTGGTTTAGGTTTTTATACTTTTTTTTTTTTTGTTTATGTCCTATTTTTAAAAAAAAAATGTGGTTTTGACCCTGTGTTAGTACTTTGTAGACACATGTTAAGTGAGAGGTGCCAAATGGAGTTCAAGTTCACCGATGCCCGTTTTATTGTGTCTCGTCATTTCTTATTATGTTAATCCCGTTTAATTCCAGTTGAACGGCCAATTTAGCCAGACTCAACCATGATCCAAAACTCCCACTAGTGTCCATTTTCCAACTGTTAATAAGTGTGTGTTTGGTTTCACTTCTCGAAATGTCAGAAGTGATTTTAGTGAAATAAAAGATGTTTGGTTACATGTTTTGGGAAGTACTTTTACATCCAAAATTGATTCTATCAGAATTAAGTTAGAGTAGCTTTTGCTTTTAGATTAAAAAATAAAGTTTTACATCAAACTTATTTTCAAAATAAAAATATTCAAATATAAATCACTTTATTTCAAACTCAATCGTATTATAATCAATTCTAAAAAATTAATTTCATCCAAAATCTAGTATGTTAAGTCAAAACTAGAAATTGTAATATGGCATGATCTTAGAATAAGGTAGCGTCATCTATTCCTAAATTGCTGTTTCATTGTACATCATGTTTCCCAGTATTTACTCTCCCGTGTATTGTTACACATATATGTTTTATATAAATCACATCACGTAAGCACATCCTGTCATTTTCCGTTAAAGTTCTTCGATCTATTTCATACAACACATCAAACGTAGTGCAATTGTTTATGACGATAAGAACAATTGTTTTATAAAAAAAATAGAAAAAGTACACCAATCTTGAATAGTGTTTTTAGTAGGTTTTAGATTGAAAAAATAAGCTGCCATCGATGTTTAAAGCATGTGCTACTTGCTCTCATACTCATAGATTCACAAGTTTGACTTGTTCTCAAATCATATTAGCTAGCTCGATCTGTCAAGCAGGGGAAGAGTTAATTTTCATTTTAAATTTGGAAGTAGTTTGCATACATCAATGGCTTGCAATTGCAACTTGCAGGCACCAACTTCACTTCATTTACTTCATCACACAAGACAAAGCCAGAAATTCAATTTTGGTATATTTGACTTGAAATCTGAATGTGATGTCCACGACATGCATGTCACTGTAAGATTTGGTTTTAAGCTTCGTTCTCGATTCTCAGTGAGAGTTGTTGTTGTTGGTGGCAATTGGGTTTGGTGGGGGCAATATAGCCAATTTATTCACACCAACCCTCTCTACAACCAGTGATGCTGACAACTTCCTTGCTTCACTAAAATGGGAATTTTGTGGGTGTATGAATATATGACTGGGAACTTCAAAATATTATTTATTTTTGTCCCCAAGCCATAAATTTGGATTTATGAAATTGAGTTAAGCTTAAAATAATACAAAAGCGCTAAGATTAATTTTATTTACATTGAAGTCAAGTTTCAGCAGCCACCAACCAAAGTCACTTCAACAACCTCATGTGTCTTTACCCAGAATGTATCTTAAGTGTTACGATACAATCTATATTTTACTTTTTTTTCAAAATTAAATCCAATCTAACTCTACCATCAGCACCCCTAATAATAAAAGAGTTATTACTTTACACTTCTAAGTATAAAATGATTTTACGTTATCATCCAATAATATTTTGACAAATTACCAACAAGACCTAACACGTTTTTTTTTTTAAGCACCTAACATAGTTGTTAGATAACTGAGTTTCTTAAACATGTTGTCAAGAATTCGATTCTTATCGTGTGTATGAAAAATTCTTTGTTATGAGAGGTTGTATCCATTTTCGTGATCTCTCTATCTCGAAAGGGATTATAATTTTCGACTGTCAGTCAGAAGACATCATTGATTCACAACCAAAATGATATTTTTACAAATTAGTATTATTTTTATTTCTTTCTTTTTAATTATTAAAATAAAACACATGTAGTATAAAACATTTTCTGGCATGAATTGTGTGGTTGACTTTCTTCCATCGCGTTCTTTGCAGTTGGGACGTCCCAACTTGTAAGCAGTACCACTACTAACCATTATGATTGGCGTAGGAGTGCTATTTAATTTATGACTTCCTCCCAATGCCTCACAGTTCCATGAAATTTGGTCATTCATAAATAAAAAATATTAATTTGATCCTTAAAAATATAAAATATAGATTAAAATAATTTTTGATAGAGACTAAAATGTCTCTAAAAATTATCCTAAAAAGGACTAATTTGATCCGCATTTTATATTTTTAAGGACCAAATTTGTATTTTCATTTCTTAGGAACCAAAATGTCATCGTGTATTTTTGTGAAGGACCAATTTGAACCTTTACTCTTTTATTTAATGAGAATGTGGCACGAATTATATTTAGGTTATGTGGAGAAAACACATAAACATAAAATGTTTTTGAGTGTGTTTGTTGACCTCTCCCAACCAGGTTTTCTCTGTACGCAAGAGTGGGGATCGAACCCCTAACCACTTACTTAAGGGGTCCGAGCTCGTTACCACTCGAACCAACCACATGTTTGTTTAATATTATTTGATGATAAAAATATTTTTTAAATTAAAAGTCATTTTTAGTGATTTTAATTGTGTTTGTTTAAGATTTTTTAGGATATCACGATTTTTTTAAAAAATCATTTTTAATGCGAAAATGAGGAGTTATTCCTTTAAGCTTCTCACTAAAATCTAATTGTATAGAGGAGAGAGAATATATGTTTATTAAAAATTATGAAAAAAAATGTTTTTACATATAATCTCTAAATTATTTTATATGAAAATCATTTTTTTCATAATTTGTAGCAAATAGGCTCTTTATAAGTGGAATGGGGCAATATTTGTGAAATTTTATTTAGGGAATTGCTATATAGTAAGAAAGTTTGTGGTGCAAGTGGGGTATGAAAGTCATTCAGTTACATTTTAATTTTTATTGAAATGAAAAAAAAATCTAAAGTTAGTGATATTAAATAAAACAACACCAATCATCTATTGGTAGGGGTGTAAGTGGTTCGGGTAAACCCGCTCAACCCGACCACCCGAACCGATCCAACCCGTAAAAAATCCAACGATAATTGGTTCGAATGAAAGACCGAATTGAACTGTGAGGAACCGATGTCCATTTGTTCGAGTAACGGATTTGAACTTTCAAAATTGGTCACCTCGATCACCCAACCCGAACGTGCAATACACTGACCATTTTTTAATTTTTCCCCTAACTAAGACTCACTCTGCCTCACACATGTACACACATTCATTCACTCAGACTGCTATGAAATATATATCCAAGATTGCTCAAAGAAAAATAATAGTGAGAGATTCAAATAGGTTTCACTGTTTTGAGGATGGAAATTGCTCATGCAAAGACTATTGGTGGTACTCCACATCAACATACTTGCAAATCATTGAGTTCATTGGCTTCATCAATCTTAGATTTTGCCAGAAAAAATAGCCTTAGCCAGTTGCGTGAGTCACAGCCTGAAAACTCAGATCTTCTCCCTTCATCTCACCCTAACCCTAGGGTTTCGTCGCTGCCGCACAGTCGTTCCTTCGCCCTAGTTGGAGATCGTCATCCTCTCTCCTTCGTCCTGGCGTGAGCATCCTCCATCCAGGTCATCATGGCGTGAGCGTCCTCCGTTGTGCTTCGTTCAAGTCATCACACCTTCCTACGCAAAGAGGAGAAGGCAAGCATTGTACGTTTCATAAGGAGAAGGCAATAAGTAGTTTGGGTTTAAGATAATAAGAACATAGAATCAGAGATGAAGATCAAGAAGATGAAGCAGAAAGAAAAGGTAGTTGGGGAGTGGGTAGAGAGAATGAAGGACATGTGGCTTGCGTTAGTGACTTGCATTTTAAATTGTTTTGTTTTTTTTTATTTTTATCATTATCTTAATAGTGAACCTGATAGTCCGATCCGAGCCAACTCGTATTTCATCTATTTGGTTTGGTTTAGGTTTTGTGAAAAAAAAAATCACTTAAAATCGAATCAAATTAAATCAATCATTTTTATTTATTTATTTGATTCGGATTTTTTCCTACCTAAAATCGAATCAAATTGATCTGTTAAACCTATTTATTGATTCCAGATGGTGTTTCTCAACAAGAAGCATTTCTGTTTTATTTATAACTTATTGTGTATATTCTCTTGTCCCCATGATGACATGACAGAAAAAAATGATGGGAGGATCATTCGCAAAATTAGCGGAGCAATATCCAACTTTATGACCAAGAGAGCTGCTAGATAGTATGAAACAAAGTTCATACAAAACGTGTTTTATAAATAATAAGAGAAACAGCTATAGTCAGATAGATACTATTTCACGAGGCAATTGAAACAAAGCATAGTCCATTTGTTTCCTTCGTACCACATTTTACGAAAAGCTTTTCATCCTATTAAACATTTCTCTAGGACTAAAAAATCTTTCTGTGACAAAAGTTGTTGATCTATTTGTTTTGTTTAACATTAATTTGAGGAAAATCGCAAACTTTAAACTTAAAAGATATTAAATACAATATTTTCAATAAAAAACTTTCAATATTTTATTTTTTGATCAGTCTCCATTGGTTAGCATTTATCTTAATTTAATAATTATAATTATAAATAATAAAAGTTAGAATGACCATTTTTTATTTTAGAATGGTGAGTTATTTTAAATTATATTTCTAACCAAGAATTTCTCCTTTCTTTTTTTTTTTTGACAAAAAAATATTTAAATGAGATAAATCAGATAACAATTATTTGTATTTCACTCATCTAAGCAACATTTTGGCCGCTGTAACATTAAGTTTTTTTTTTTTTTTTTTTATTACTAGGATTCAGTACCTTACTATATATAAAAGTTGATCTGTAAAATTTTTATGGATGTGATTAATTAGTGTCCTTAAAATATTGATTAACGAGTCAACAAAAGGAAACTTTGTCTCGGAAAGATAAATGTAAAACTTTTCAATATATTAAAGGAGAATGCTAGCATAAAAAAAAAAGGAGAATGCTAACCAGTATCCCTTAGGACACTGATTAAGAAATAAAAAATAAAAATTTATCATTAAAAAATAGTATACAAGGTTTCCTTCCTTGATTTCTCAACCAATGTCCTTAATTAGGACATAGTTAGCATTCTTCAATTTTTATTTTAAATTTGATTAATACATTTATATCATAAATAACACGCGAGACACTTTTTATTTTATTTTAGTTAGTCAATTTGAATCTTATAATTTATATTTATATCTCTCTTAATTTGTACGTCATTGTCATTTTTATAATAAAATCAAAATATCTAAACCATGTCACTGGTGATATAAAATCAAAAAATGAGTTCAGTCAAATTTTTATATACTCCATTTTATATACCATATATAAAATTGAGTTTAAACTGAGATTAATCTCATAACCGGTCTAAAGGGTCGAATTTTGTAGAGATATTCTAGGATGTCACTGGGAACCAAATACCTAACTAAGATGGTTTATACAAAAAATGAACAGTAAACTGAATTTCCATAATTTAAAGAATAAATCTTGCACTGTATTGAAGTCAATGACCACATTAGAAGTGATATTTATTTTTAGGACCATTTTGGATTGACTTATAAACAGTTTATTTAGACTTATCTATTGACATAAACACTTGTCAGAGTGTTTGTGAGAGTTTATGAAAACAATTTATGACATAACCATAAGTTATTTTTAGCTTATTTTGATAAGCTCTCAATAATAACTTATGAAAACAGCTTATAACTTATATGAAAACAGTTTGACTATATTTTCTTTTTTATTATAAAAATAGCTTACTCATAAGCGCTTATATGATAAATGTTTATCCTATAAACACTTAATTAAATAGTTTACCCAAAAAGAATATTAACGATTCAAATGTCATATTACTCCCTAAATATATAGCGATTCTAGTCTTGAATAAGGTCGTAACCACAAGACAATCGCCAAGAGAAGCACATGGATAATGATAATATGGAAATGCTAACTAGTGTTTTAAAGACATTGATTAAGAAAATAAATATAGAAATTATGTATTGAAAAATGGTGTATTCAATTTTTTTAAAGTCTAAAAGTTACAATTCTCCATGCAAAATTTCTACTTTTTGATTTCTTAACTAATACTCTTAGGACACTAGTTAGCAAGATGCATAACAATATTCCAATGATAGCATACACGGAACTTCTAGAGTATGCTTTATTTCTTTAAATATCTTTTTTTGTAACCATGACATAGATACAAAATATCCATTACTGTTAACAGTTTCTAATCTCCATCGGGAAACCTATTGAGCACACAAGGTGGATTCTCCCCTCCCAATCATGTTTTTTCCATATACAAGAGTCAGGATTCGAACCCCTGACCACTTGCTTAAGGTGTCTGAGTCCCTTATCACTCGAATCAATCACATGTTGATATTTCTTTCGTTTCTTTGGATACTGTTATAATCATCAAATCTTTAAGTTGTATACTACATTTGTATCACTCCATGATTTTGATACCCGGAGAAAGGGTCTATTTGGTAAAACTAACTGTTAGTGGATAACGGATGAGATAGCTGATAGCGGATAGTGGATAAGCTAACATATTTTCTTTGAAAGTGTTTGGTAAAACTAGCGGTTAAAATAGCTGAAAAACATAAAATGAAATAAAAGAACATCTTCATTAATGATTTTACATAAAAAAGAGAAAAGAAGATAAATATAGAATTAAATTAAGATAATAAGGATAAAAGTGAAAAAAAAATTAAATGCTATAAGTTCAAACGCTACTTCAAGTAGCGTATGGAAAAAACGTTATATAAACTCGTGAAAAAACTCCATAAGCTCGTGACAGAGACGCTTGCCTAACGGAATTATTTTCTCATCCGCTATAAGCTATCCGTTATAAGCTCGCAGAAGAGGCTTACCAAACAGGCTCAAAGAAAAATTTATAACTTATATTTTTATATATAACTAATTTTAAGAAAACTTGATAGGACATTGAGAAATAACTAAACACATGTCTTTATTAAATATTAATAGTTAAAACTTTATTTACGTTTTTCACGTTTTACAAAAGTTTTAATTTGATCTTAAATTAACAATTTTGATCTAATTTTTTTTTTTTCTATTTACGTTATAAACATTGTTTTTCCCCCTCAATATCATCTTTTCATGTGATGCTCTACAAATTGTTGATAGCAAGGAATGACATTAATCTCATATAACAGGTTTCCACCTGACATAGATTTCACATATCTATTTTGGAACCAAATTAAATTTTTTATAAAATGTGTAGAATGTAAATAAGAATTTGACCTATTTAAAATCATGGTTTAAATAACCTTCTGATATTTATACCTTCACTCGATTTGAATGTTGGTCCCTACAATTTTTTTAAAGATTTGGGTTTCTACATTTTTTTTGAATTTCGGTTCCCATTTATTTTTCAATTGTTTGAGTCCCCCCCCCCCTTTGAAAAACTAAAAAATTGAAACTTATTTAAAAAATTATTAGAATATTTTGAAACTAATAACATTCTTCTCATTTTATTTTTGTAAAACTAACTATCAAATAAATATTATTAAATTATTATACAAATAACTTTGTATCATTTTAGTAATTTATTATATACAAATGATTTATTTATTCAATCTAAATGAAATAGATTATTTTATAATCACTTTTTAACAAACACATCAAAATATAAAATTGATCCTATTATAGTGGATCGTAACAATAATCAATTATATATATAATCAGTTATTCAAATAATTAAATTTTTGGAGATGATCAAAATATACACTAAAAGGTTTACCTCCCTCTTCTTTATATAATGTCTTAAGTTCCCTAGAGGTTTTTAATTTATTGTTGTTGGGGTTTAATAATCCCATTTTATTCATAAAAAAACAAACACTAAAAAGACCCACCGAGGCATTTGTTGCGAACTTGCGACTGCAATACGCCGAGTCGCGTCGGTCGATTAAAATATCTTATCTATGTTTTTCATCAAAAGAAAAAACAAAAGCTCTTGTCTATGATTGTCATCATATGTGTGGGACCAATATTTTTGGTTGGTCCAAGATGGCCACAAGTACGCTCCATCACTGGGGGGACCACATATTAATAACGTTGATTTTTTTTAAATATGTTTATTATTATCTATGGAATTATAGTAATTTTTATTTTGGTCCTTATTATTAGTTTTAGTGCTTCTTCTAAAATATTCACATGACAAACAAAGTTACTAACACCTGCTACTTGTAAGTAAGACATTCATTTGTTATTTGTTATATAAATAGTTGGGGGATGTTTATCTAAATAATTATTTTTCATGATAAAAATTATTTTTTAATAAAAGATAATATATTTGAGTAAGCTAATTAAATTACAAAATAATTATTTGTATGAGAAAAAAATTTCCTTTAAAAAAGCTATTGCAACATAATTCACGGTATGGCTGGATATCAGTCGAGTTTGGTCAGATTCAAGTTCAAACGATCTAATCCGAATCAAATCGACAAGGAAGAAAGCTGACCCATTCCCACCCGTTTGTAATCTCGGATCAGTCAGGTGGCGGGTTGGTCGGATAAACGGGCATGTCGACGCGGTTTTGGGTAAAAAAAAAATGACGAAAGAGAAGATAGAACATTAACAAATCAGATCTTCGTTTCAAACCATAAAAAAACATGAAGATGAAGCAAGGACAGAAACCCATAAACAACAATAACATAAACCCCATATCTGGACAAACTTTCAACGAAAAGCATTCAACTTTTCCAATAAATAGTACCAAAACATTCTACAGAAAGCACCTCCTATTCTTCGTTCGTAGATCTGGACATGCAGCAGCTGGTGTAGATCTGGGCTTCTTCTCTGTTGGGCAGATATGACTGGACGGCGGCTACCTGAGTGTGGCGGTTCGCGGCTAAACAAAACGGGTAACACGCCCATGCAAGAGAAGGCTCAAACACAGAATCAAGACACACGGTGACAAGCAACACGACTACGTCGGAGAAGGCCACGTCTGAGAAGGCTCGAACACAGAGAGACAAAGACTATAAAGGAAGCCTCTGATTGTCGCAGAGAAGGCTCAGACACAGAGAGACAGAGACTAACCGGAGACACAGAGAGATTGAGAGACGCAGATCGAGAGATCGAGAGAGGCAGAGGAGAGATTGAGAGTGGCGGCTAGGGTTTGATTTCCCAACAAATCAAATCAAATAAATTAGGTTTGCCTTCTCAATCTAGTATCTAATATGTGTGTAAAGTGTAAAATGACGTCACTCACTCAACTCAGTTCGATCAGGTTCGGGTAGTGACGGAAAAATTTTAGCCCGCCCGAACCCGCCCGTAAGAAACCGTTCCTAATTGAAAGTTAAAACCAGATGACCCGCGGACCCAGTAAAACCCGTCTGTAAGCTAGCAAATTGTTGCGGGTCGTTCGGGTTCGGGTCGGCACAAATTTTTCGTCTACCCCTAATTCACAGCTACTATTTCGATGTTATTGTTCTTTAGAGCGTAGCTCTATGTAATCCTTCCGGCGCAACAAGCTAAGCCACATATTCTTAGTGTTTTAAAAATTAGGCTAACCGGTTGAACCGTCGACCGCTATCCTTTTCTGTTTCGGTTGGATTAGAGAATCGGGAAAGCAGTCTCACCATGCGAAACCAACCAAAATCCGATTCAACCAGCCTAAAACTGGTTAAACCAACGAAAAACGATTTTAGAGACCAGCTGATTCATTGTTTTAATTTTATTTTAAAAAAATTAAACGTATTTTTGGATTTTGGTCCAGTTTATTTTGGGACTTCAAGACTTAAATGATTAGAATCCACTCAATGTGCATCTTTGGTTAACATACTTCTAACTTAAATGTCCTTATTAATGTGTATATATATATATATATATACACCGATTCAACCATCAATTAAATCAATTGAATTGATTCAACCTTGAATCGTTCTCCTTTTCGATTCTTCGATTGGATCGATTTCTAAAACATTGCATATGTCAAAAGACACGGATATTACAAATGCTCCCTACTGGTTAGGGGGTATGGGACCTCTCTGAGCATTCCCTTTCTCCGTTGGGTCTAATGGACACAGTGGTCTATGGCCCAAGACAGAGTTTGTAACGGGTTTTCAAACTGACTAATACTCTTTGTTTCTTTGTACAGGTACTCTTTTTCTTATTTGTGGTCACAGTCATGATGTACATATAAAAATAAAAATAATAAAACAACAAAAATTGACAATGATGTGTCACTACGTGAATTTCACCTGCTCCACCAATAATGAAATTTAATTACAATTTATTATGTATATAATTAAATTTGACCCCTCAGTTAAGATATTTCTTATGATTATATACAATATATTTATTCTATTTAAATTATGAGATATTTTGTTGTTTACGTGCACTCATTTATCCTTATATAGTTTTTTTCTTGAAATCAAAAGCTTACTGAATTTCATTAATATATTTAACTTACAACATAATTACCGAGAAAAAATATTCATTTAATTTTGCAATCAAATTTATGCTACTTTTTTTGGTAAGTACTATTACTTTATACAAAATTGCCTAGCTAGAGATGAAAGAGAGCGGTCTAATCATACAAGCTTTACTTTTAAAAATAAATTTTCACTAGTAATTATCCTGTACATTGTACGGTATTTTCAGTTTTAATATATATTTAATTATTGATTATTATTATTAAAAACTTAATATCTGTATAAATTATAATGTAATATAATATATATGCTATGTTATAAAAATTATAAAGTTTATAAGATTAGTTCTAAAAGATAATATATGATAGCAAATAATTAGTATTAAATTAATTTTAAAAGATAACAAATTGAATAAAGTGTGATAGCAAGTAATTAGTATTTAAATTAATTCTAAAAGATAACCAATTAAATAAAGTGTGATAGCAAATACTTATTTTTTGAATTAAATTTTAAAAAGGTAATAACTAGAATATGACTTTTTTTTATGGGAAAATGGATACCACCTTTTATTCAATGTCTGGACATAAGTCCTAAAAAATACAATGATAAACTATAGGGGAAATTTCCTCAATCTAATATTGATCAGGATGATTAAGAGCATACTTTGCTAAACCATGAACTACCCTATTTTCTTCCCTGCCTACATGAGAATATGATACAATGAGGAATTGGGCGTCTAACATTTTACAATCATTCAAAATTAAGCCCACATAAGCCAAAGGATTGCCTTCCCAATATCTGATAATCACTCCAATGCCATGAAATCCTTCTTCAGAATTTGCCGCATCGGTGTTAAGCTTATAAATGTTTTTGGGTGGTATCTTGGTTCACGATGTATTGGATAGAGTTTTCTTGTCTGCTTTGCTTGATTCATACAAAACAGAGTAGACTTTCCCTACTTTAACATGCATCAGAGATTGCTTATCCTCAAAACAACTTTTGTTTCTAGCCCACCAAATTCTGTAGATAATTGTCGTACATGTTTCCACTGCCTCTTCTGGAGCCTGCCTGATGAAGGAAGACAACTAGGATGTGAAGCTTTCTCCTTGCTTGTTGTCAAATCGGAGACCCAGAGGCAAACTCAGCCATATATGTTGCCCACATGCAGTCCCTGAACACATGATTAACATATTCAACATATTTCTGACATCCGGCGCAAATTAGGGGACAAGCCACTCCTCTTGAACGAACTTCATAGCAAATAATGTAGACAATCCATAAATTAATATTAATAATTATAATTATTTTTCGTGAAAAGTGTAAGAATTAAAAGGAAAATAATAATTAATTAGTAGGTTTGAAAATGAATTTAAAAATTAAATAAAATATTACAAAATATTTCTTTATGTAGGTGACACGAGATGATGTACTGAGGAGAATAAAAATTGTAGAGATTGACTCATATTCAACAATGATGACTTTAATTTGATGTTAAATTTTCAATATATATTAGAAATAACACTTTTACTAAAAACTTTCCATTGTTAAATAACCCATAACACTTTGAGTAGTAAAGACACCCTAAACTTCATGTCTTTAGTAAACAAGCCTTCAACTTTAATTTTGTCTCTATTAATCCTTAAACTTCAACTATTCTCAGACTCATAATTGGTCCTTATGTTAACATATAGTTATACTTTTAATAATGAATAAATCATGATTATTCATCCTTTTTAAATATAAACGGTTGATTTATATTTTTAATTAAAAAATTAAATTATATTTATATTTTAAATTAAAAAGATAAAAATAATATACAATGTAGAAATTAAAAAAATTAAAAATACATGTTGATTTTCATTTAAGAAATTTTAAAAACTAATACAAGCTATTTTTTAAGTAAAAAACATGAATTAAATATTTATATTTAAGAAAGATGAACGATTAGGATTTATTCATTTAATTTCAAGTTAACATAAAAATCCATTAGGTTTAATGAATATTTTGCTCCCTGCAAATATGGTGAAATTTGGTTTTAATTTCTCTAAAAAACAATTCTTAGGTTCTAGTCCTAAACGTTTTAAAACTTCAAAATTCGTCCCTGCCGTTAGGGTACCTCCGTTAAGTGATGACCTGACAGACGGAGTGCCACGCCATCAGTGTCACGTGTAAAAAAATATTAATTTTAAATTCTATAAAAAAAATTTAATCTAGTTTTTGATCCCTGCAAAGTTTATCAATTTTGGTTTTAGTCCTTGTAAAAAATTTCTTAGAATTTTGTCTCTACAATCTTAATTTTTTTTTAAATAGTCTCTACCGTCACCTTTCTTTGCTAATTGCTTGCGTGACAAACAGAACAGCACGTCAGCTGTGCTACATCGAAAAAATTGGGTGTTGTAACAGTTTCACTCAATTTGGATACGTATACTGAAAGTTATGCGATACAATTTACAGGTTGTTAGCAACCAGATTCTGCATAAATCAAGCGGTGTTCTAGCTGTTACTGGAAACAATTCGTGCATCTAAAATTTCTAATAATTTTACCAGACATAGATGAGGATATTAGCTTTATTTCTAATATGGTTTCACTCAATTCAGACAAGAATAGAGGAAGATACGCATCCTACAAGGTAAGGATTATTTACAAAAACATTGAGATTACAAGGACGAAATCCTAAGAGTATTTTTTTACATGAACTAAAACCAAATTTGCTGAACTTTGTAAGGACCAAAAACTTATTTAAAAATTTCTATGGAATTAAAAATTAATATTTTTGTACACGTGACATTGATGACGTGACACTCCGTCTGTCACGTCATCACTTAACAGAAGTACCCTAACGACAGGGACAAATTTCAAAATTTTAAAACCTTTAGGGACCAAAACTTATGAAAAACTTTTGGAGCGACTAAAACCAAATCTTGTCCTATTTGCAGGGACCACCATATTCATTAAACCAATCTATTATAATAAGGGTCTTTCTAACAAGTGTCTTAAGGGCATTGTTTAAGGAATCTAATGATAGAATAGTTTTATTGAAAAATGTAACTTTTGAATATTCAATGTATTGAATATACTACTTTCAATGCAAAATTTTTATCTTTGATTCCTTATAATAATTGATTATTGGTTAGTATTTGCCTTATAATAATAACCAGAGTTTAGGAATTAATTAAGACGAAATTAAAGTTAAAAGTATGTATTTTTTTTGAAAAAAACATAAAGTTGTATACCGAAGGAAAAACATAAAGTTTTGATGGGTCTCTACACTTTCCCAATTAATTCTATATAATTGTAGAGGGATTTGGATCCTTTCCTTTTATTCTCTCCAACATAAAATCAAGTTTTAATGGACCCCACACATAAAAATACTTTTGTTTTTTTGTCTTTCTTTCTCTATCATGAGAGGGAAAAGAAAATAATAAAAGGAGATGATCTAAATTCAATTGTAGAGGAATACAACGTGTGAGTGTAGTCACTAATTTGAACATTTTAATGGTAGGTTTGCAAGTGACAAATAAATAAAAGGCTTAATTGCACTTTTGGTCCCTCAGGTATTACGATTGTGTAATTTTGGTCCCCCGGGTTTTAATTGCACCAATTGGGTCCTCCAAATATTACGATTGTGCAATTTTGATTGCACCAACTGGGTCCTCCAAATATCACGATTGTGTAATTTTGGTCCCCCGAGTTTCAATTGCGCCAATTGGGTCTCCCACGTATTATGATTGTGCAATTTTGGTCCCCAAAGTATCACGATTGTGTAATTTTGGTCCTCCAAGTATCACGATTGTACAACTTTTAGCATTAATAGCCTACGAAGCACATGTGCGACTGATTTGACATTTAATGAGACTCGTTTGGCAGCTTACGTGTCATTCTTATGTGACACTTAATGATGTGCATTTGACAATTAAATTATGTGAGATGTCAATGAAGTCTTACAAGAATGTCTCGTCAACTGTCAAGCTGACTTTACTAAGTATCAAATCAGTCCCATGTGTCCTATGTAGGCTACTGACGTTAAAAATTGCACAATCGTGATATTTGGGGGACCAAAATTGCACAATCATGATACGTGGGGATCCTATTGGTGCAATTGAAACTTAGGAATCAAAATTGCACAATCTTGATACTTGAAGGACTAAAATTATAATTAAGCCTAAATAAAAATTAAAAACCAGATCCAATCCAGAGGAGGATCCTCCACTCTAGGGATGGCAATTTTATCCGTACCTGTGGATGTCCGTGGATAAAATCCGTAACAGATACCCGTTTGGGGAGTTTAATGGGTACCCGCTTGTTAATGGGTGGGGACGGGTATTGAGGTACTCGCACCCGCGGGTACCCGTACCCGACGACACTATAGTAATCTTAATGTTTTTAGTCAATAAGTTTGGTAGAAGAGCATTATTTCTATGCTATTGTTCTAGAGTTCCATCAATCAAATATAGTGATAATCGAGAATCAATGCATCAATGGTCATTTAATTAATTGCTTGTTGGACTCTTTGTATATTGATATATGGATAGGATATCCATGATATTGGATTTTTATGATGAACCAATGCTCATAATTCCAATATCAGGTATTTTCTTTTTTTTATGAGTCTAACACCATGTAATTATATATTCTTTGTATATAGAGATATTGCTAATAATTAAATGAGCATTGATAAAATAATTCACTATTGAAATTTTAATATATCCATGGATATCCGTAATATCCGTTGATATCCGTAAAATCCGATAGAAACCCGTTTAATGGGTATCCGCTTGAACACGGATGAAAATGAGAGAATACTACCCGCACCCGACCCGTCTCGTTGCCATCCCTACGTCCACTCCACTCCACCCCACCAACTCACAACACTCTCCAACCCCCTATTTATACGCACTCTCATCCCCACATATTCCTTCGCTCTCGCACTCCCTCTCTCTCAAATCTCACAACTACCCTCTTATTCCCTCCCTTCCTAATGGCTTTGCTAGTCGAGAAAACCACAACCGGTCGGGAGTACAAGGTCAAGGACCTATCCCAAGCCGACTTCGGCCGTCTCGAAATCGAGATGGCCGAAGTCGAAATGCCCGGTCTAATGTCCTGCCGGACCGAATTCGGCCCGGCCCAACCCTTCAAGGGAGCCCGCATCACCGGCTCCCTTCACATGACAATCCAAACCGCCGTCCTCATCGAAACCCTAACCGCCCTCGGCGCCGAAGTACGCTGGTGCTCTTGCAACATCTTCTCCACCCAAGACCACGCCGCCGCCGCCATCGCCCGCGACAGCGCCGCCGTATTCGCCTGGAAGGGAGAGACCCTCCAGGAGTACTGGTGGTGCACCGAGCGTGCACTCGATTGGGGTCCCGGCGGTGGACCCGACCTCATCGTTGACGATGGCGGCGACGCCACGTTGCTTATCCACGAAGGTGTTAAGGCGGAGGAGCTATACGAGAAGACGGGTCAGGTACCCGACCCGAATTCGACGGATAATGCTGAGTTTCATATCGTGTTGACTATTATCAGGGACGGGTTGAAAACCGACCCGAAAAGGTACCGGAAGATGAAGGAGAGGTTGGTTGGGGTTTCTGAAGAGACTACAACTGGAGTTAAGAGGCTTTATCAGATGCAAGCCAATGGGACTCTCTTGTTCCCTGCTATTAATGTCAATGACTCTGTCACAAAGAGCAAGGTAAAGTTTTCTTTTTTCTTTTTGTTGCTAGATCTGGTTGTTTTTTATTTGGATCTAGGGTTTTGGTTTGGTTTTTTTGGTAAAATGGTTGCTTTTGATGTTTTTTTGTTTTGGGTTGAGTTCAGATCTGAAGTTTGTTATATGGGTTTTGTGTCAGATTTAGTTGCGTTTTGGAAAATTTTATGAGCTGTCTTTGGCTTAGTGAATTTTGAAGTGTGTGTTTTTTTGTTGGGACCATGAGATTTAGTTTGAAAGCTATTATATGTTTGGTTTTGTTTTGTGTGTGTTATTAAATAATGGGTCTTTTTTCATGATGTGGCTTCAGATTGTGTGTTTAAGGGGTTGGTTAGGTTGTTGAAAACAACAAGTGTGTTGTTGAATTTTAGGTACGTTGCATGTTAGGATTGCTGATGATTCTATGGGGTCAGTGGATCTAGTTGTAATTTAAATCTGCCTATAGTGTGTCATTTTCTTTTTGTGTGATTTGGGTCTAGTTGTGTGTCATTTTCTGATCTAACAAAGTTTTTTTTTTCCTTTCCTCTTTGATCTATGGTTTGTAACAGTTTGACAACTTGTATGGCTGCCGTCACTCACTTCCCGATGGACTGATGAGGGCTACCGATGTCATGATTGCCGGGAAGGTTGCCGTGGTGTGTGGTTATGGAGATGTTGGCAAGGGTTGTGCTGCTGCTTTGAAGCAGGCTGGTGCTCGTGTGATTGTGACTGAGATCGATCCCATTTGTGCCCTTCAGGCTCTCATGGAAGGTCTTCAGGTTCTGACCCTGGAGGATATTGTATCTGAGGCTGATATCTTTGTTACCACTACTGGTAACAAGGACATCATCATGGTTGACCACATGAGGAAAATGAAGAACAATGCCATCGTCTGCAACATTGGTCACTTTGATAATGAAATTGATATTGTCGGGCTTGAGACTTACCCTGGCGTGAAGCGCATCACCATCAAGCCTCAAACCGACCGATGGGTCTTCCCTGAGACCAAAGCTGGCATCATTCTCTTGGCTGAGGGTCGTTTGATGAACTTGGGCTGTGCCACAGGACACCCCAGTTTTGTGATGTCATGCTCCTTCACCAACCAGGTCATTGCTCAGCTTGAGTTGTGGAAAGAGAAAAGTACTGGCAAATATGAGAAGAAGGTTTATGTTTTGCCTAAGCACCTTGATGAGAAGGTGGCTGCACTTCACCTTGGCAAGCTTGGAGCTAAGCTCACCAAGCTTTCTCAATCACAGGCTGATTACATCAGTGTGCCCGTAGAGGGTCCATACAAGCCTGCTCACTACAGGTACTGAGATGATCAAGGGATGATGAGATGAGGGAAAAGAAAATGTGTTTTGTGGATCGGCTTGATTGTTTCATGATCCTTTTTTAGATCTTTGGTTTTTCATTTTTGTGTTATGACAATGGTAGGTTTCGGATTTCTGTTGTAGTGGGTGGGGAGGGTAAGAGCAAGGGAATCTATTGGTTTCTGTGAAATGAGTCCAAATAGGTTTGAATAAAGTTTTGGTTGGGGTTGTGTGTATTCTGGTTTTTCAAGCTAAAATTTGTGTTTCTGTCCACCTTTATTACATCAAAAGAAAATGAAAAAAAAGGGGTTTTTCTTACCCTTACATTCAGTATTTTAAAAATTGCAATTATTCATGCATGATTTTGCGATCGAATTCCTTAAAGCTAAAATGAAGTTTGGAAACAAATTTGTAAGAAGAGTAAAAAGGATTGGAAAATGTTTCTTCATTCATATTCGTTGGCAGACAACGCCATTTTCACTCATCCATCTTTCATTGCCATGTCTTGCTAGCTTATTATGGTTTTTCTGAACGTGCCATTTTTTTCAATATTATATTATATACCTCTCAGATTTACAATCCTTGCCTGTGTTAAAAGGATGGAAGGTCGTGCCTAAACTCCTGAGTGCTGGTCTGGAAAGGACTGGCAGTGGTATCCAATTTTCCAAATTGCATCTTGAATGTGCTGGCTATGCTTTATTATAAGCACACCCTCGGAGAATCAATCATTCAAAATTAGTGGCTGGAGAAAACCAGTATGAGGGTGGTAGAAAAGATTGATTGAATAAAATGTCACCATCGAAATGTTTTGAAACTTTAATAACAAATTATAAATTTTTATATAGTTTTAAGATATTTTCCCTAGTTCTTTACCGTGCTTGTTTCAAGGAATACAAAATTATTGCAAAGGTGACGTTTGGTATAAGATATGTTTTAATATTTGATAAATTTTTTTCATGTTTGATATTTGATATGAGGGATAAAATATCATTCTCAAATATAAAAGATGTCCGGAAATAAAATTTGTGAATTGAAGTTGAAAATTTCATTTCCATGTGAGGGTCGGAATAAAACATTAATGAGGATTAGATTTTCGGGAATGTAATTTACATGAAAATAAAATATTTCATGTATCAAACGTATCTAAAAAAATGAACTTGAGAATATTTAATGTTGATTTTCTGTTTTTCATGGGAATGGAAGTTTATTAAGTTTTCACTTTGACTTAACCATTATTTGGAACTTTTTTTAGTCAAATAAATTTTAAATGTTAATCAAACATGTTTTGTAAAATATCCCACCACATTTTTTATAATAATACTTTTGAAAATGTGACGATTGAAAATGATTTTTAATAATTTGAAATAAGATTTAGGGTGTATTTGTTATCGATTATAAAAAAAAATGATTTTCACATAAATAATTTAGAGATTTATGAAAATCATTTTTTTATAATCTGTAATAAAAATCTTTTCTATAGAATCAGATTTTAACAAGAAATTAATAAAAATAACTTTTTATTTTAATCATAAAAATAATTTTTTCAAAAAAAGGTGATTTTTTTAAAAAATCTTAACCAAACATCCTTAAAATCACGGGCTTTTAACTTAAAAAAAAAAATGATTTTCAGTCGTCCATCTTTCATTGCCATGTCTTGCTAATTGCTGCCAGCATCATTGCATTATTATTACGGTTTTCCTGAACGGGCCATTTTTTAATTATTATATATACCTCTCAGATTTACAATCCTTGCCTGTCATAAGGATGGAAGGTCGTGACTGAACTTCTGAGTGCTGGTCTGGAAAGGACCGGTATTCAATTAATCCAATTTGCTCGTTGAATGAATGTGCTGGTTATGCTTTATTACAAGCAGCCTCCCTCAGAGAATCAATCATTCAAAGTTAGTGGAAATCAGTATGAGGGTGGTAGTAAAGATTGATTGAATAAAAAGTCACTATCGAAATGTTTTGAAACTTTAATAACAAATTAAAAATTTGTTATATTTTAAGATATTTTCCCAAGTTCTTTACGGTGCTTGTTTTAAGGAATATACAATTATTCCTAAGATGATATTTGATACAAGATATATTTAAATATTTTCGTAAAAATAAGATAGGGAATAAAACTTTATCATATTTAATACGGGAGATAAAATATCATTCCCAAATATAAAAGATGTTCGAAAATAAAATTTGTGAATTGAAGTGAAAAATTGCATTCCTATGTGTGAGGGTATAAATAAAACATTAATGGGAATTAGTTTTTGGGAATATAATTTATATGGGAATAAAATATTTCATGAATCAAACGTCAACTACCAAAGTGAACTTGAAGAATATTCAATGTTGATTTTGTGCTTTTGATGGGAATGAAAGTTTATTAATTTTTCACTTTGACTTCATCATTATTTGAAAATTTTTTTAGTCAAATAAATTTTAAAAATAGGAATTTTAAATGTTAATCAAACATGTTTTGTAAAATATCCCACAACATTTTTTATAATAATATTTCTGAAAATGTGATTGTTGAAAATGATTTTAATAATTTGAAATAAGATTTAGTTGTTATGTACGATATAAATATTTTTTACATTATCAAGTGTGAATCAATCACTCACAATGTAAAAATTTTTACACAATAAATATGATAATCTCGAATAAGTTAGGATAGCTAATTTGAGATCAAAATAAAGGGGTAACATGGATATTATTAATTGATTAATGAATAGGATAGACATAAACAAGATTAGAAGGAAGAGTAGTGGGATGTATAAAAGTAAAGGATAAAATTTAGGTGTAATTTTGTAGATACTTTTGATTTTTTTTTTTATGGATATATAACATGTATAATAATTCATCAATAAAAATCTAACATGTTTATTTCCATCAGAAAATAAACCTTTTTTTGACATAATTGGAAAATAAACCTAAAGCATCTTTCATTGTATATGTGAAAATAAACATGCCTTTTCCCATTGCACCTAAGTTTTTTTACAAAAGTAAAAGGGTGACCATGTCTTCCTTGTTGCCTAATAAATTTCAGGAAGGACAAAATGAAAGTAGGTAATCTATCCCATCACTTATCCTAAGTCCAACGGTTAGTGGGCTGCGCGTGGTAGGTGTACTTAGTAGCATATAAAGCAAATCTTGAAATCAAGAGGTATGGTATGGTTAAGACCAATAAAAAAACTATGTTAAGGTCCCAACTCACAAAGGTGTGGCCTCACACTTCTCTGTAAATTATTAAGGTGCGTTTGGATATGCAGCTTATTTAAGCACTTATACAATAAGCTCTTTTTTAAATAAGTTAAAAACAGCTTATTTTCATAAGCTTCTCTGACAAGCTTATGGAAATAAGCTAAAAACAGCTTATGGAAAGATCATAAATTATTTTCATAAACTATTTGTATAAATTTAATTTCATAAGCTGTTCTCATAAGCTCTCCATAAGCTCTTTCAAACACACCCTAAAGGTGATGTCATTATGGCATTATCTTATTAAACTTAGAAAGATGGAATATATCTATTAGGTTCGTTATTATCAAAAAAAAAAAAAAAATGTAACTATTACGCTTGTTGTAATTCTTGTTTTTTTTTTTTTGAAGGGTTGATCTTTCAATCAGATTTTCTTCATACATAAAAATTAGAAATTGAACATCTGATCACTTATTTAAGGGTCCGAGCTGGTTATCACTCGGATCAATCACATCTATTGTAATTCTTGTTTGAGATGATGATTTTTCAAGAATAATCATTGAGTTAGATTCACACGAGCGTTTTAATTTGAAATCTACCCCGTGATATTCATCCACTAATCGGCTAATCAACAAGTTGATATCCGATATCGTGGGTGAGAGGACGTTGCTTTAGATAGAACATCCATACGTAGGCTTTAAGCAAAAAACAAAAAAAGATACAACATCCGTATTCAGTTTAGGCACTAATATGGCCCCTTTTTATTCTATATTGCCAATTTAAAGTTTATTTGGTTTGTTTATAGTTTCTAATTTTTATTTCTTACTTTTATAAATAATTACAACACAAATAGTTATAAAATTGTCACATTGTTTTCATTTTGTTTCTTATTTTCAAAAATTTGTAGAGGAAATAATAAAAATAACTTTTTGTTTTCATTGTTTCCTATACAAATATTTGGAAATAAGAAACAGAATGAAAACAATGTGACAGTTTTATAATTATTTATATTGTAATTCTTTTTGAAATAAAGAAATAAAAACAGAAAGCTACAAACAAACTAAACAGACCCTAAGAGTTTCAAATACTAGATCATCTCTCACAATAGGTTTTGCTGGAGAGAAATGCTAGCAACACACACTCTCTCTCCTATTGGTTTAAATTCATGTGGGTCCTACAGAATTAAAGTGTGACGCACATAAATTAGTGGAACCCACATGAATTTCAACCAATAGGAGAGAATGTGTTGGAAAGAAAGTGTTAGAGAGTGTGTCGTTAATACTCCTCTTTGCTGGATTATAATAAGAGGAGTGCTAGCAACACGCTCTCTAACACTTTTTCCAATACACACACTCTTCTATTGGTTGAAAATCATATGGATCCCACTAATTCATGTGGGTCCCACTTGAATTTTGTAGGATTCAAGTGAATTTCAATCAATTGGAGAATGTGTGTTAAAAAGAGAATATTAGAGAGTTTGTTGCTAGCATTTCTGTTATAATAATAGATGATGCAATAAAACAAGACTACCATATCTTCTTTAAGGCATTCAATTTCAGTCTCATGATTATTATTTACTATTAACACAAATCAATTATCAATTTCACGGAAAATGGTATGAAGATGCGGATTTGGCCAAGGACACAGCAATACTCGCGTTGTTAAACTCCAAGATGTATTGTGTGTATGATTTCAACTTTGGCGAGATGACTTGTAATGTTGTGATGGAAAATATGGTTTGATTAATGCTGAGGCATTAGATTGAGAGTGAGATTTGATGCAATGGTAAAATTATTGCCTTATAACGTGAATGTCTCGAATTCAAATCATACAAACAACCTCTCCCTAAATATTGTCGAGGCCGCCCCTAAATAGAATAGTCATCAATGGTGTTCTGCATTTACAAGGGTAATAGAGTAATTAAGCCGAATGGAAAATAGTTAGTTAAAAAAATGACATGAAAGGGTTAAGTAAAAGTTGTGTGTTAGATGTGTATTGTTTTTCAAGGAGAAGCTGTAGTTTGTTAAAAGAGTTATGTTATTTGAACATCAAAATTTAGATACCAAACATGATACCGCATATGTTTATCTCTATCTTTTATTTATTTTTTATCTTCTTAGTATACACGCATCTCAATAATATATCAAAAAAACAAAAGGGACACCAAATCAGATAAAGAAACAGAGTCTGGAATTGGTGAAATGTTTGAAGAATCAAGTTCAAATTTCATGGGAGACAATACAGGTTCGGAGGTATTGAATTTAAAAACTGTAGTATAAAAATATCACCTTATTTTTATTAATATTTTAATTTTGTGAAAGGAATAATGAAAATAACATACATTTTTAAAATTATTAATGAACATACTAACGGAATAAAAATTAAAAACAAACCAAATACCCCCCTTGGTTTACAGTAATACGTGCAAGTCATTCAAAACTTGAATATATATTATATACACTGTCAAGCAGGTATTTCACATCGTATACGTCCCAAAGCTAGTACATTCCAGAATTTTCACAAAAGATAAACCATGTATTAAGCCGAAACGGCCCAACATGTTTTTTTTACATGAAATCATTTCAGCCCCTTGCAACACAATTTGATCTCAAGCAAATCTCAGAAACCATTACAGCATGTGCTCAAAGTGTGAGCCGGTCCATACTCTTAATGTTTCTAGAGATTCCATGAACTGACCGCCCTTCTTCCTGCTCAGCATATGGGTTTGCTCTATAGTTGGATATTGCCTCTTCATTGTCTGAACAGCCTGGTCTTTCGGTAAGGAATTGTTCCCAAAACACATCATTTACTCTCTCTGGAGCAGCAGCTGGGGTAACTGGGTTGTTACTTGGAGCCTCATGTGAGGAAGCTAAGTTGGTAACCTCATTAGCTAGATTTCGGTTAGAGGAAACTCCACTATCAGATTCTTTACCATTGGCATAAAATCTTGATTCTGCCAATTTGCCAATTTCTTGACAGTCTATTTGGGGTGATCTAGCTGAGTATGAATTTCTGTTGACCTGCAATGTAGAAGATGCCAAAGTTAAATTTAGTTGGCAGGATATATGACTATCACCTTCTTCGCTACTTGGCTCTAACGAGTGCAGTTTTGGGCTCTCAGTAGCCGTTGCTCTTCGCGATAAACATGAATCCATATTAAAAGTAAAAGATGCCCCGGTATCTGCAAGCTCCAATGTTTCAGGTGCAAATGAAAGAACTGTTTTTGTCTGCAGTCCTTTTGGTTCACCTTCAGATAGCTTCTTCTGTGGACTTTCCCCATCTTCATTTGAACTTTGTGTGCTGCGTGATACTAGGTTCATATCTGAAACAGCTGGTGACAATTCCAGTCTGAGTTTATTCGAGAAATCTTGATGGAAAACATTCCCAAATTCCATTCTAAAATTGTTATGATTGTCAATAAAGCTGCTTTCAGCAACTGGCAACAATTGATCCGCCTGAGGCAATCGTCTTTTCTTATTATATGCTGATAAATCCATGGACTCAATTTTGCGGGAAAGCTGTTCAACAAAAGTAGGATTTTGAAGAGCCTTCTCGAAGAAGTTCAGCAAATGTTTCTGCCTCTTCTCCATACCATCTAATCGCTGATGAAAATCCTCCAACTGAACCTTTGTTGTTGACTTATGTTGTTTGAAGTTAAAAATTTTGGATTCAAGAGAAGTTTTCTCACGTGAAAGTTTCTCTATTTCTTCCTCAAATGCTGCCCTTTCTGGATCCACAAGAGAACCTGGAGGATGACTATGACTGTGGATTGGTTTCCTACGGTGAATATTCTTAAGAAGATGCTTTTGATCTTTTACAAACTCATCATTAGCAAACTCCCATCGCTCAGGATGTATTTTTCGAAATCCCTGGGAAATAGAGCACATATAAATAAACCAAACCAAATTAAAACCAAACAACAGTATTCCTACGTTCTTGACAATAAAAGCAATAAGAAGAATAAATGCCAAACAAATATTTATCTCATTTTAGGAGCACCAAGGAAAAGTGTTTTGTATATTTTCAGCAGCAGCTTTGTATTTTGGTTATAGTGGGTAATAATTAGTGTTAAAATTAAAGGGAAAAGCCGGAAAAGAGAGATCGGGAAAAATATAATTAATGGAATTGATATTGATATCTGTTAACGGGAAAAGTTCAAGGGTACTCTGGAGGTATTTGGGTGCCCTCTTCCTTGGGGGATGTTTTCTCAATTGACATTATTGACTCTTTCCATCAAGTTGTTACCTTTAAGGTGAGCAGTAGGAGTAGTGCTTGGATCTTTAGCGCAGTGCATGCCAGCTCAACATCCTCTCTGAGAGAATTGTTGTGGAGTCACCTAACCCACCTCAAGGAGACTATTTCCTTGCCTTGGATGCTTGTGGGAGACTTCAATGAGATTCTTCTTCCATCAGATGTAAAAGGTGGCTCTTTCTCCTACAATAGAGCCTCTAATTTGCTAAGGTGATAGAGGAGTGTAACCTTGTGGACTTGGGAGCTAGTGGCAGCCACTTTTCGTGGTATACAAGACAACATGGAGTTAGTAATCTTTCTAAGCTGCTGGATAGAGGTTTGGCAGAATGTAGTTGGAGGACTAACTTCCCGAGGCCTTTGTTGAACACCTTTTGCAGGGTGCATTCTGACCACTGCCGCATTCTGGTGCAATGTGGGGGGCTTGACTTGGAAACAATTGCCAGGCCCTTCCGCTTTTAGGCTGCTTGGACGATCCATAATGACTATAAGTAGTTCAGGAAGCTTGGACAGATGGTGGGCAGGAAGTGTTGTTGACATTGAGTAATGTGCGGGAGGACTCTATTATATTCAGTAAACAGATTGGAAATAACTTTATAAGGAAAAGAAGAATAAAGCTCGCCTCAGGGACATTCAGAATAAATTGGATGTTATGGACTCATCTAATTTTGTCACCTTAGAGTTTGATCCGTAGCAGGAGTATAATCTTATTCTCAAGCAAGAGGAGCTCTTATGGTACCAAAAATCAAGAGAACAACGGGTTCATTTTGGAGTTGGAATGCGGAATTCTTCCATACCCAAACTATTGATCGAAGGAAAAGAAACAAAATACATAGGCTTCTCTTAGAGGATGGAAGTTGGTGCACTGAGACAGAAACTCTAAAGAATGAAGCTTTGGGCTATTACAAGAATTTATTCAGGTCTGATGTGGCTGACAACCCCCAATCATTGAGACTCCCAAATATTCCGAAACTGAGTGACCAAGGTTGTGCTTCTTTAGTTGTGCCAATGACGAAAGAAGAGGTTAAAAGGGCAGTGATGACTGATGATATGTAGTCTTTCAAAGCGCCAAAACTCAATGGCTTTCTACCTTTTTTCTTTAAACATTGTTGGGACGTAGTGGGGGAAGACCTTTGGCATCTGGTTATAAAAGCCTTTGTAGAAGGAACCTTGATAAGAAGCTAGTGGAAATGCCGATTGCCCTAGTTCCTGAAGTGGGGCAACCTACCCATTTAAAAAAATTCCAGCCAATTAGTTTTTGTAACATGGTTTATAAAATCGTCATCGAGGCTCTAGTGAAGAGACTTCGCCCTTTATCCTCAATAGAGGCACTAAGGATAATGCCATTCTAGCTCAGGAAATTTTCCACTTCATGCACAAGACTAAGATCAAGAAAGGTGTAGTGGCCTTCACAATCGATCTTGAGAAGGCCTATGATGGCGTGAATTGGGAGTTTCTGGAACTCACTCTTCGGGACTTTGGATTCCCAGATATCGCTATGGACTTGATTATGTGATGTGTGAGATCTTGTAGAGTAAATAGCCAATTTGGCCCCTAGAACTGTAACGCGATATCAACTTAGTCCCTGAATTTAACGAAATAGCAAAAACGTCCATGAAGTTGTAAAACGTTAATCAACTTTGTCCCTCCGTCAATCCCAGTTAACTGATGCCGTTTACGGCATTGATGTGGCACGTTAAGTGCCCTGTTGGCTTCCATGTCACTGTACACGTGTGTTCCACGTCAACTAGGTCACTTGAATCCTTAATTTCAAGGACTAAATTGATACAGGGACTGAATCGATACTGGTTCTAATTAAACTCCCCAACGGTCTTCTTCTTTCTATTTCCCCACTCTCTCTCTCTCTCTCTCTCTCTCTCTCTCTCTCTCTCTCTCTCTCTCTTGTCTCGCGGCCTCTCTCGTCTCGCGGCCTCTCTCTCTCTCTGCAACCTTAAGCTTCAATCTTCCAAAAAGGTGATGATGATGGGTGGTGGTTCACCATTTCCGCACTCAAGACAAGCTAAGAAAGCCACAAGTTCCTACTGGTCTGGTAGCTCTAGGGTTAATGGGGCAGAAATCAACAACCTATTTGCTTTGGTTTGTAATCAACAACTCGTTGCTAAGCCACCATTTCCGGTTGACGAGGACGATGAAGTATGGAGGAGGGAAGAGGAGAAGAATGATGGGAACCAGAAGACAAGTTTATGCAGAAACAGAGAATTAAAGTATAAAGAGTGAGAGATTTGTATTATTTCACTAGAAAAGAAAGGTTTACAGTAGAGAAACTCTCTAGCTGCCACAGAGCAAGCTCCTATAGAGAGCTAGAGCCCTCTATCCATGATCATACACAATGATTGTCAAAAAAAGATCCCCTTCCTTCCGCACCACCTTCCTAATAACCAATTTCACGTAACTAACTCTATTCTCTCTCTCCCTCTGCCACCTAGACCTTTGGCAGTATTAACCCCTTTTCCTTCTAGAATAAACCTTCCATACTTGAGGCCTAAGGTTAGTTCCCTGGCCCAGCATTATATTTGGGCTTTCTAATTCAGCTTGGGTCCTATCAATGCCGGCTGCTTCAGCAGGAACTTTGTCCTCAAGGTTGAATTGAGGAAATTGGCTCCGAATAGTGAATTCCTCTTCCCAGGTCGCTTCATCTGCCGTCTTCCCTTTCCACTGTACTAGCAGCTCAATCACATTGTCTCTGCCATGTCTAATAGATCTACTGGCTAGAATGGTATCGGGTTCCAGCTGCTCAATAGCTTCTCCTGCCAGCCCCAATGGTAATTCGGGTTCCACATGGTAATTCCCAACAGCCTTCTTCAAAAGAGACACATGGAATACCGGGTGAACTCGGGAGGAAAGTGGTAACTTCAACTTATATGACACTGCACCTATACGCTCCAGAATCTGAAAAGGACCATAAAACCTAGCAGAAAGCTTAGCATTAATCCTTGATACTACTGATTGTTGCTTGTGAGGTCTTAGCTTCAAGAAAACCCAATCACCTACCTCAAAATTCCTCTCAGTTCTCTTACTATCAGCTTGATTTTTCATTCTGCCTTGTGCTCTTTGTAAATGGTGCTTCAATTGTCTGAGAGCTTCATCTCTATCAATCAATTCCCGTTGCACTGCTTCCAGCCTGGTTTCTCCCAAAACAAACCGAGTAATCACGGGCGGCTTCCTTCCATACACCACCTCGAAAGGAGTCACACCTGTGGAAGCATGGAAAGTAGTATTGTACCAATACTCTGCCCAATGCAACCAATGAATCCAAGTCTTAGGCCGATCAGTGATGAAACAACGCAGAAATGTCTCCAAATACCTATTAATCACTTTAGTCTGACCGTCCGTTTCAGGATGATAAGCGGAACTCATTTTCAATTGAGTGCCTTGTAACTTGAAGAGCTCTTTCCAGAAATCACTGACAAAAATGGGATCTCGGTCACTGATTATTGCTATAGGGATCCCGTGCAATCTCACCACTTCCTTGGCAAATGTTTCTGCCACTGTTCGGGCTGTGTAAGGATGCTTCAAAGGAATAAAGTGACTATATTTGGACAACCTGTCCACAATGACAAATATAGCCTCAAATCCCCTGGATTTTGGCAGCCCTGTATTGAAGTCCATAGAAACTTCATCCCAAATCATTTCTGGGATGTTTAGGGGTTGTAACAAACCCCCAGGAGCTGCTGCCAAATATTTTTGCCTTTGACACACATCACAAGCTCTCACAAAGTCTTGAACTTGCTTTTTCATACCTACCCAATATAGGGCTGCAGCCAGCCTCCTATAGGTTCTGTAAAATCCAGAATGGCCACCTTGAGGGGTGGCATGGAACTCAAGTAGCAATTTGGGAATCAAGGAGGATTTGGAAGAAACCACTAGCCTCTCTTTGTAGAAAAGAATACCATCTCTGTATGAAAATTCAGAATGCCCTGTTTCTCCATCCTTAATACCTTCAATGATCTTCTTTAAGTCATCATCCTTGTGAACCTCCTCAACTACAGCCCATCCTTCTACCCATGTGGGATGAGAGATTAAAGCACCAAATTCCCCTATTTCCATCACCCTAGATAGAGCATCAGCACCTTTATTTTCTGACCCCGGCTTGTACACAATCTCAAATTGATAACCCAACAACTTTGCAGCCCAATTTTGCTGGTCAGTGGAGGTGATCCTTTGCTGTAGAAGTTGTTTTAAACTTCTCTGGTCAGTTCTTACTATAAATTGCCGTCCCAGCAGGTAAGGTCTCCAGTGTTGAACTGCCAAGACCACCGCCATCAACTCTTTCTAATATGCAGACTTAACTAGGTTCCTCTCACTCAAAGCCTTGCTGAAAAAAGCAATTGGCTTGCTAGTTTGCATGAGAATGGCCCCAAGTCCTTGACCCGATGCATCACATTCAATAACAAACTTTTGAGAGAAATCAGGGAGAGTGAGAATAGGAGCAGTATTTAACTTAGTTTTCAGGGTGTCAAATGCTTGTTGAGCTGCTGGGCCCCATTTAAATCCATCCTTCTTTGTCAAATCTGTTAGAGGTCTTGCCAACTTCCCATAATCTTTGATGAATTTTCTATAATAACCAGTGAGGCCCAAAAAACCTCTAACTCCTTTCACATTCTTTGGAATTGGCCACTGAATCACACTTCTAATTTTATTTGGATCCATGGCCACCCCTTCCTTAGAAATTATATGGCCCAAGTACTCCACAGAGGGTTGACCAAAGCTGCATTTTTTTTTTTTTGTTTGCCACTAGTTGTTGACTTCTCAAAACGGATAACACGTCACGTAGATGCATCAAATGGGATTTCCAATTTGGGCTATAGACTAGAATGTCGTCAAAGAATACTAGCACAAATTTCCTTAGCATCTTTCTGAATACCTCGTTCATCATAGCTTGAAAGGTTGAAGGTGCATTCATCAACCCGAAGGGCATTACTAGGTACTTGTAATGACCTTCATGAGTTCGGAAAGCAGTTTTATGCACATCTTCCTTCCTAACTCGTACTTGGTGATACCCAGACTTGAGGTCCAGTTTGGAGAAAAATTGAACCCCATGTAATTCATCCAATAATTCATCAATTACAGGAATTGGAAATTTATCAGGCACGGTTACCATGTTTAGTGCTCGATAGTCCACACACATCCTCCAGCTCCCATCCTTCTTCTTGACTAGGATAACCGGACTAGAGAAAGCACTCTGGCTGTGCTGAATAATTCCAGTTTCTAACATTTCTCTGACTTGCCCCTCAATCTCATTTTTCTGATGGTGAGGATAACGATAGGGTCTTACATTAATTGGACCCTGCCCCTCCAGTAGAATTATCGCATGGGCTCTTCCCCTTGTTGGTGGCAACCCCTTGGGCTCTTGAAAAATATCGGAGAATTGTTCCAACACTTCCTCCATGTCCTGCTGAAGTTCCAGCGTTGGACCCATGCTTTCTGTTTTCTGGTCCTTGGTGTTCGACAGGTTCAACTCAGTGGACAGAAATAGGCCTTCCACCATTTGCTTTGTTCCTCCAAAAAAACTTTGCAGAGCTCCTGGAGTAATGCTCCCTTTTTCCTCTCCTTTTAATTCTATCAATTTCCCCTCCACTTGGTACTTCATAATTCGGGTTCCCCAATCTACTGTCATTTCACCTAGAGTGGCCAGCCAAGAGATTCCCAAGACCATGTCTATCCCTTCCAATTCAAACAGAAAAGCATCCACTGTTACCTTGATTTTTTTCAACTGCAACTGAATTCCTTTACACTTCCCATGAGCCACTGCTTTATACCCATCTCCGAATTTAATCATTAAGGGTTTGGTGTCCTCAATAGGCCATCCCATTGTCTCCACAAGCTTCTGAGAGATAAAGTTATGTGTAGCCCCACTATCTATCAACATAAGAATTGGGACTCCACCAATCTCTCCTTTTAGCTTCATTGTTTGTGGATGTGGAGCTTGTTTGGCCCCCATATTGCTAAGTCCCATGATGCTGCACTCACCATCAACCTCGAGCTCTTCCTCTGTAATAATTTCTGGAATTTCTTCTTCAATCCCTTCTTCCTCGCCCTCTTCTAGCACCATCACTCTTAGCTGCTTGTCTGGGCATTGGTGAAGATGGTGAAACAGCCCCCCACATTTGTAGCAGAGGCCCTTTTGCCTCCTTTCAGCAATTTCCTGAGATGATAAGTGTTTAATTCCCCTGTCCCTTGGGCCTGTTTTCCTCCTTTCAGCTAATGGGTCCAGTTTAGTATTTGGCCCAAATTGACCCATTCTATTTGATATGTTCCCCTCTCCTGAGCCTACCTCTTTCCCCTTCTGCATGTACACCCAGTCAGACCCGGCGCTCCGACCCCGATACCCAGAATTGGGCCGAGTTGCAAAACCCGACCCGTATCCACTCTTTGTATTCATGCTCCTCTGTCCCGCGACCGCTCCTCCTCTCCCCACCAATTCTTTTTCCACCGCTCTAGTGAGATTCATGAGACGAGATCTGGGTAGAGGACCCATAACATTCAGACTCCGAACTCGCCCCCTTATCTCCTCATTCAAACCATGAATGAAATACCCGAAATACTGTTCATCGGGTAGCTTCTTCACTTGTGCCGTCAATCTCTCCAATTCCAAGATATACTCATCTACACTCCCCCTTTGACGTAGAGCTGTGAGTTGTTCGTATATGTCCCCTTCCCCGATTCCACCGTAACGATCGATCAGTTCCACCTTGAGTTGTTCCCATGTCAACTCATCCAAATTCTCCAGTAACGAATTGAAGAAGTGAATGGTATGACTCTCCATACACAGTTGCGCCAGGCTCACCCGTACTCCGGGGCTTGTTCCTTGTACCCTGAAATAAATTTCAGCTCGTGATATCCAAGCGGCCGGGTCATCGCCACTGAACATCGGCAACTCGATCTTCTTCACTGACTGACGAAATTCGTCAAGAGATTCACCTTGCAGCGGCTTCATCCCTAATGTCGATGAAATTTTCTTCGACGTTGTATCCTTCCTGCCGTCACTCTTCTCAGGTCCGTCGTGATTCTGGTTTTCACCCTTCTCACCATCACCGTCGTCATTGGTCTGGATTTTCTCCCCTAAGCACTTTTCCATCATCGCGATCAAGATTTCTTGGCTTTTGTCAACCTTGCTCAGTGCCAACTTAACCTCCGATAACTCAGCCTCTATCGCCGCTACCTTCGCCTCCATGACTTGTACAGTTTTCTTCTTTGGCATCCACATGATATTCACCCTAGGCCACTGATTCCCCGACGAGAAATCCGGCAGGTCGGACCAGTTTGATGGGAACCAGAAGACAAGTTTATGCAGAAACAGAGAATTAAAGTATAAAGAGAGAGAGATTTGTATTATTTCACTAGAAAAGAAAGGTTTACAGTAGAGAAACTCTCTAGCTGCCACAAAGCAAGCTCCTATAGAGAGCTAGAGCCCTCTATCCATGATCATACACAATGATTGTCAAAAAAAGATCCCCTTCCTTCCGCACCACCTTCCTAATAACCAATTTCACGTAACTAACTCTATTCTCTCTCTCCCTCTGCCACCTAGACCTTTGGCAGTATTAACCACTTTTCCTTCTAGAATAAACCTTCCATACTTGAGGCCTAAGGTTAGTTCCCTGGCCCAGCATTACATTTGGGCTTTCTAATTCAGCGTGGGTCCTATCAAAGAGCGGGAAGAAGGGGAAGAGGGGTAACAGTGAAAAATAGGGGTGAAAGGGTGGAGTTGAAATTGAAAACTAATGTAAAAAAAATGAATTTGAAAAAATTTTCTATATGAGTATCATATTGGTCCCTGGTTCAGAGTTAATTTGGTCCCTGACTACGTAGACACCACCTAACTAGCTAACGGTGCCACATCAGAGCCGTTAACGACGTCAGCTAACTGGGGTTGACGGAGGGACCAAGTTGATTAACGTTTTACAACTTCAGGTACGTTTTTGCTATTTTCGTTAAATTCAGGAACTAAGTTGATACCGCCTTACAGTTTCAGGAACCAAATTGGCTATTTACTCTCTATCTATCCTTTGGAACTGTTCTAGGCTTGAGAACTTTTATCCTTCCCTAGGCCTCCATCAAGGTGATCCGATGTCCCCTTATCTCTTTGTACTTTGCATGGAAAAGCTAGCACTGGCAATCCAACATAAAATGGAAGAAAAGAATTGGTTGCCTATCCATATTGCTAGAGGTGGTCCTAGGATTGTCTGCAGATTATGTGTTCCATTTTTTGCAAAGGCAATAACTCTCAAATCCGGCTTATCACATCAATTAAAATGAGTTTTTGCACAGCCTCGGGTCTTAAAGTGAATTTTAACAAGTCTAGAGGGATGTGCTCATCTAATGTGTCCAGAAGAAAGAAAGATACTTTTGCAACTATCTCTCTATTGGAATGGTGGGTAATCTTGGGAATTATCTCAGGTTCCCCCTCATTCAAGGCCGAATCATGAAATCACACTTTGACCATATTGTGGAAGAGATCCAGAGACGTACAACATCATGGAAAGCTAAACTCATCAACGGAGCAAGGAAAATATGTTTAGCGAAGTTTGTGGTCTCATCTATCCCCACATATGCTATGCAAACCATTTGGCTCCCCCAAAGTAATTGTAAAGAGATTGACTCATTAACCAGGAATTTCATTTGGGCAAAGAATACATGAACTCACAGTTTCAATTTGGTTATAATTGGAGACCTTCACTTCCCTGAGAAGAGATGGGGGGTTGGGTATTAGAGACACCAGCGGTGCCTTGTTGAGAAAACTGGTGTGGCCTCTTTTACATGATAAAGGAAAATTGTGGACTCAGGCTCTATCTCATAAATGCCTCAACGGGGACTCTGTCTTCAGCATTAGAGCCCCAAAACATTCCTCCATCGTTGATGTACATCCATGGTCTTTGTCCATATCTCAGATGTACGCAAGAAAGTTCATGGTCTTTGGAAGGATGGTGCATGAGACTTCGAAGGGTTGGCAACTTATATACCCCTGGAGGTTAGGGACAGCATCAAGAATGTCCCAATTCTGGCGAACTCAACACAGCAGGATAACTGGGTGTGGGGAGGTAATATCGCAGGTCAGCACAATGTTTCAGTGGGTTACAAATGGCCGATTCAACTCAGAAACCAAAACCATGTCTTCCCTAGGCCTGGGGTTTGGAAGCTTAGAGCACCTGAAAAGCTCATGTTTCTGCTCTGGCTTATTCTATTCTCCATGATGTGCTGCCCACAAAAGAGACGTGTCATACACGTGATCTATCCATGACTTTGCTTTGCTCTCAGACTCAAGGTACTCTTATTATCTCTGAGACTGCATGCATTTGCATGAGGTTTGGCTTCCTCTCGGGCTCATTACCCTGCCTCTCTTCTTCCATGATAACCCTTGCCTGTGGATTCTAGAAATTATTAACTGTAAGTAGAACAGCTTGTACCTTGCGGCCATCTGCTGGGTGTGGAGATGGCACAGCAATTGGGTTTTTGAGGATAAAAAAGTGGGACGTATCTCTGGTGGTTAGATGGCTATGCCAGTCTAATAATGAGTTTCAGAAGTTCCTCGGCAACAAACCCTCCTCGTGGTTTGCTTCGTGACAGAAGACATAGGTTCCTCCTCCTTCCAGCCACGTGAAAATCATTGTGGATGGAAAGTTGCAAGGGTGATGCTCCAGCTTCTATTGGCTTTGGGGAAGTGGTTCAAACAAGCAACAGTGCTTGGGTGAGTGGATTTTCTGGCCACCCAAAGGGAGATGTACTTTTAGCTGAGCTCTTGGCCATCCAACATGGGCTGAAGATTGTGTGGGAGATGGGTTTTAGATCAGTCATTTGTGAGTCAGACTGCTTGGATGCAGTTCAGCTTCTAACGACTGAGGTTGATCACCATCTAAACCTGCATGCTGAGGTTATAGATGACATTATAAATCTCATGAGGAGACAGTGGGATGTGAAGCTTGTCCATGTGTTTAGAGAAGGAAATTCCTTTGCATACTTCATGGCTAATATCGGAGTTTATGATAGAGGGACTTCAAAGATTTGGAAGGAGCCACCTGTGGGGTTACAGCATCTGCTGCTAGCTGATGATTTTAACTTAGCTTCTGTTAGTTGAGTTGTTCTTTTTCTCTTTTCCGTTGCACCAAAAAAAATACTAATAATATAGGTCAAGTACTGTGTACAACAAACATTACAATCCCGGCCCTATAAGATTACTAGCATCATAAGACACATAAAACACTAAGAGTACTAATATTCTAACAACTAGCAAATTTCGTTCTCAGATGCATTCAACATGCATCTTGTTACCAATAGAATAACAGAATCCAGGATTAAGAGCTTTTTAACACATTTGGTGACTTGATAATTGTACAAGTGAGTGAAACCAAAAGGAACTTTTTCTTTCTCTCTCTTGATCACTACTGTATTCACCTATTTGAGTAGAGAATATACCAGGTTGTAGCAGAATACTGACCAACTTTCCTTGATGCAGTCTGAGTCCTTCGCTACCAAATTCTTATTACCTACTGCCAAGTGCTTAAATTTTCTAGCACTTTTTTACCCCCTCTTTCTCAATCACTAACTTAGTTGATTATGGAATATACCAAGGTGTTGCAGAAGATTTTCTTTCATCACCTTCCTCAATGCATTCTGAGCCCTATACTACCAAATTAACACTCCATATCCCAAAACTCCGGATGTCAATAATTATTCAACATCAGATAATCCACATTTGGATGATCAAGATGGGAGTTAATTAAAATGGAGAAGATCTCGTTAAGTTATCACATGGAATGGATACCTCAACTGAGACACAACCCGGTCAAACAAAAAAAAACCCTACTATCTTTCAATATTGTCAACCTTTTTAACCCTAACTAAGATTTTAGATCCAAATTTAAGCCTCTCTCTATCTCACTACATGAGAAATATTTCAATTCAGTTCAATGCTAACAGCTAAGAACACACAATCAAAATATGCAAACATGAAAGCTTAATAATCACTAATCAGAACAAAATTACAATCAAATTAAAACATACACAAAATTAAGTATTCAAGGCATGAATGAAGTAACTCACATAAGTATTTAGCTGGCGGATGAAGCTAGAGAAGTTGTTGTGCTTGAAATAGGTTGGAAGAAGGAGGCGAGCAAACTCCGGCGGATTCCAAACAACGAAGCTGCTGTTGGTTGTGCTCCACGATACGATGTCGTCCGTGGAGGAATCGTCCACCATGTCGTATGTCTTCATGAGGAACGGCGCCGGACCAACTCCAGTTCCGGCGCCGGCGGAGGAGGAGGGCGGCGTCCCGTCCATTTATTATTAAAAAAAAAATTAAGAATGGATCTTTCTAGAAGATCTTTGTTGTTGTTGTAAGGACGAGCTGCAATTTGCGATTCCAAATCGTGAAAACTGAAAACTGATACGGTAAGGTTTTAGAGAGAGAGATTTGAATTTAAACAATGAATCAACGGCGTCTCTAGCGTGGACTTGTTGGTCGTTGCGTGTTTTTGATTTGCTAAAGCCAGCTAGCTAGCTGCCAAACTCAGACTTGAGAAAAAAAAAAAAGATAACTAATTTTGTATATGCATTAAATTTAAACTTGCTTTAAATAATATTTTAATTTCTTTTTTACCAAAAAAAAAAGAATTTAGTTCGTTCTAAATTTAGATTTAGATTCATTTGATTTGAGTTATTGCCGTTTATTTTGTTCCATCCCAACGCAAATTGATGTTGGGGGTGTAATCAGAACATGTTAATTTGGGTTTAGAAGAGATAATTGTTCAAGGGGGACCAAAACGATTTGGTTTGGATTCCACATTTTTTTGTTACTCAAATCAACATGATCATCCACAAGTTGGTTGGATTCGTATAATCAGGTTGCTTTTTTATTTACTGCAATAATAATAATAAAGCATTTTTTTCATTAGGTAATGTTGGTTAGATGGATCAAACGGTTTTCATAATGTTATATTGTAACTTTTGTTTTTTTTATATTAAAAGAGATATTCATTTATTCAAATTGGTAAAATACATAAAAAATAATACAAATTCAATATCGTTAAAAATCTAAAAGGATGAATCTGAGAACAAACTCACAGCACCTAAGTTAATAGCATAAAACAACAAATAAAAATGCTACCAACACACTCTCTAACACTCTCTTTCCAACACACACTCTCCTATTGGTTGAAATCCATGTGGGCCCTACAAAATTCAAGTGGGACCCATATGAATTTCAACTAATAGAAGGGTGTGTGCTGGAAAGAGAGTGTTAGAGAGTGTAACACCCCGATTTTCTTATTCTTTTAATTAATTAGTATTTAGGTAATTGTATTTTATTGGAGGGTCTAGAAAATGAAATAAATTATTCCGAGACCATAGTTACGCTCTACGCTATCGTAGGAAGCTATGGTTAAATTTTGGTCAAAAATTCAGACGGAGCCCGGTCTGCGTTTTACACTGACAATATTTTTTACTGCTCAGATGACCTAATTTTGACTCGTGAACGAAACGATTTGGCTTTAAATAAAATTGTGAACGTTATCGGCGATTTTGAAATTTTTTAAAATAAATAAGTTTTCACGACTTTCTTGGGGCGAAATACTAAATCGTGAAAGTAACGGGGCTAAAAACGGATGAACATAAAGTCACATCGCCTGAGAAGGCGTGCCTGTGACTCATCACTGTCATCATTACGTTTCTGAAAATATCTAGATATTTATGAGATCTTTTGTTGAAATGACAATTTTGTCCCTAAGAGAAATTACTCTTTTGCCATAAAATATCTAAACCACTGGGCCATGGGCCAAAAAGCCCACCAAGGGGGCGGCTACTTCTCCTATAAATACCCCTCCCCCTCCTTTGTTTTCTTCACATCTCTCCTTCATCACTTTCTTCAAAGTACAAGCTTCCTTCTTCACTTTTCTTCAAGCTTCAAGAGGAGCGAGGCTGCGGCTGTGCAGAGGAGCAAGAAGTGCTCGTGAGTTCGTGATCGTTGCTACGTTTGCTATCAGGTGGGGGAACCACAATATCGTCGGGGAGGCAAGCTTTAAATAATATATATTGATATGCGTAAGGCGACTCAAACCCTACTAGAGGTCGTTTGACCGTTAGGTTGATTTTACTGCATATTGAGGTTGTCTGTGCTATGATTAGATATTTGGTATATTATATGTGATATGTGTATGATGTCTATGATATGCTATAATTGATTAAATATTATTTATTTGTAAGTTGATTTTACTGTTGAATATATCTGGCTGTTGTTGATGTACTGTTGTGACTACTAATACCTGAGTAGAACTAGGCAATGATTTCTGATAAATCGGGTGATGAATGTGTAGTGAGAAAGTCGAGGTTATATATATGTCGTAGTACTCAACCTAGAGATACAGTTAATCTGTTGATGTTATGATATGAGTTGATACCCAGTTAAGTCGGATGAAAGTTGGTTGTGGTTGTTTATGAGTCGTGGTTGAGACACTAAGTGTTGATCCTGAGATGAGTCAGTGAGATTCATGTTGCATAGTTGTTGTTCATCACTGTGTTGGCATACGGGCGATTCCGATCTTACCTGCGGGGAGATGATCGTACCGATTAGTTTGGCATAGGGGCGATTCCGATCTTGCCTGCGGGGAGATGATCGTACCCATTAGTCGAATTATAGACGGACGGGCGAATGTCCTGACCTGGCCTGCGGGCGGGGGGATATGTCGTTGCCGTAAGTCGAGTTGTTAACGGACGGGCGAATGTTCCGACCTGGCCTGCTGGCAGGGGGATATGTTGTTGCCGTAAGTTATGTTGTGGGCGGGCGATTGTTCCGACCTAGCCTGCAAGCGAGGGAATATCGTAGCCGCGAGTTGAGCCTGAGGGCTTTTGACCGAACCCTGCATTACGGGGGGTGGCACAGAGATGAACGAGATATCTTGATCTGTTGGAGATGTCGCGTCGTGATCGCGTCCATATAGTTGTTAGTTGCATGAGTGTAAGAGACAGTAGTTAAAGAGAGAATTATCTGGGAGTTGTTTGGCTATTACCGTTGTGCTATGAGTGTTGCTATCCATATAGATTATTTTATATAGCCATTTTCTCATATATGATGAAATGTTGTTTCTTATCCCTTATATTTTCTATATCGTATTTTATTATTCTCGACTGTACGAGAAGATCCTATTGAGGATTTGCTGGAGGAGATTGATGGTATACCCGTAGAACCAGATGCTGGCGGAAGAGCCCTGGATCCCGATGCTGGAAGACGTTAAACATTGGGGTTAGTAGTTATAGTTGTTATGGCCAGTATATGGGTTGAGTGACATGTATTTTTGGGGCCAGGAGAGGAAGTCGTATGTACTTCTATTTTCGTTGATATGCTTTCAATTTTATTTGGTGCATACTCTGAAGTCTTTTATAATTGGTATCAGTTATTGTAGGCTTTACTGATGGAGTCCATACTTTTATATGTATGACATATATAGTTGTGGTATCAGTGTTGGTTGTTTTATTATTTCCGCATTTTTATATTCCCACGCTGCGCTACAACATTAAGAACATGAGTTCGGGTTACCAATGGGACCTCCGAGGAAGGGGTTGTCTCAGAGAGTGTGTTGCTAGCACTCCTCAACGGCAAAATGCTTACAAATGTGACAAAATTAAAGTGACCAAAATACTCATGTCTTCGGATCTGTAACATTGACGCCCAAGTCTTGATTGAATCTGTAATGGATCGATGTTGATCTGCCAATCTGAACCAAACGAACACCGCAACAAGACGGGAAACCAAACAACGTCGCATCAAGACGACGAACAAAACAATGCCGCACTCAGACAACGAAATCACGGAAAAAAAACGAAAGAAAAACCAGATTTATGTAGAAAAACCACTTATTAAGATAAAAAGAAAGAAAAAACGATGTAGAAGGATAATTCCAGGCCAAAAAATAGCCCAAAAACCACCTCTCTCTGATGGATGTGAAAGAAGGAAGAGAGGAGTAGAGGGAAGGTTGAAAGAGAGAGACGACTCTAGGTTTTGTGTAAAATAGTATGTATGTTATATCATAACTTATGACTATAAATAAATAATTGTCATCTAATCCTTTTTAATGGTTTTATTTATATTTTTTCTCAATCTCCTTCATTCTCTAATTGGGCTATCCTCCATATGATATATTATCCTTATTGTGACTTCTACATATATTTTTCCACACATGCCAAAGTCACTTATGACGATATTCTATCATGTTTTTTTACAATAGGTGCTACTCGAACTTTTTCTCTAATGCATTCATTCATAATCATATCTTGTCTAATATGTCAACTAATCCAATACAACATTCTCATATATGCTACACCGAGTTTATTCTTTTGTTGAATTTTTACCGTCCAACATCTAGTCTCATACAACATCGCATGTTAATTTTTTTTCTTAAGCTTAAGTGGTACCTTTCCATCACTAATAACACTCGAAACACTCCTCATCTAGTCAGTTTTATCCACTCGCTTGAATCCTATGGTTTACGTCTCCCTTTGTTTCTCTGTCGTTTTGTATAATAGACCCAAGATACTTAAATCGTGTGACTTGGGGTATGATATGTTCTCCAATTTACACTTTTAAGCTAGGATCGATGCGCCTCTTGTTAAACTTACAATGCATATTAGGGATGGAATCGAGTCGTGTTGAGGGGAAACTTTGAACCCGAACCGATAAACAATGAGTGGGTCGGTTTGGGTCAGGTTAGTGTAAAAAATAATTTGTGCCATTTTATATATCTCCTTTGTATCCGACGAGTCTCTAGCAAACTAATGATGAAATATAACATCATTTTTATGGAATTGACCAAAAAGACTATGATACTAGTGACTTTAACAAGTTAGAGGTCCAATCCAAAAGTTTTTTTTAGAAATAAATAATTATTTTCTCAAAAATACGTACTTAACTAATAATATGAGCAGTAGGAACAATAATTTTTAACCTTTTAATAAAAGTTCTTTTAAAATGAGCAAAAATATAAAGAAGAGAATAAGGATGTATCCATCTTTGATTAACTAAAATAAATTAAAATCTTAATACATTTTAACTCTATTTGATAAAAAAGACTGATAAGATAGCTTATGACTGATAAGTTAGCATCTTCCTTCATGACACGTGAGAGTAGCGTGTGAATTCAACGACGTCGCCGTGTCTTTGTTTCTCAAAACTTCGAGAAGGAGTGAAAAACGGAAAATCACTTCAGCGTCGGGGCACGGCAAACTGCGTCAGAACGGCGCTGCATCCAGAGTGACCCACGCTGCGTGAGGTTCGTTCTCTCTCTCTCTCTCTCCTTCTTCTTTTTGAAGTTTTAAGTTTTCTGCTGCGTATAGTCCCAGGAACGTTCCGTTTCTTCGAGTTCCCTTTCTTAATTCGTGAACCCTAGTAGGGGAACCACATCTTTATGGTATTGCAAGGAGCTTAGCTCCAATTTTCAGGTTCAAAATTACTTAGTATTTTCCAGTTCCTATCAATTCACAAATGGGGCAATGATTTTCTCATGAGAGTTTAGGAAATAGTTAAGTCTTCAAATAAAGACTTAATTGCACTTTTGATCGGTCATGTATTAGGATTGTGCAATTTTAGTTCTTCAGATTTTAATTGCGTCAATCGGGTCCCTCAAGTATCATGATAGTGTAATGATAGTGTAATTTTTAATGCCGGTAGCTTACGTGGGACTGATTTGACATTTAGTGAGGTCGACTTGATAGCTTACGGGGCATTCTTAACTTTAATGGTCAAATGCACATCACTAAATGTCATATAGGAATGACATGTAAGATGTTAAGCTGGCCTCATTAAGTGCCAAATCAGTCCCACATGTGGTTCGTAGTCCATTGACGTTAAAAATTGCACAATCGTGATACTTGGGGGACCAAAATTGCACAATCGTGATATCTGGGGGATCCAATTGTTGCAATTGAGGTAGGGGGATCAAAAGTGCACACTCGTGATACTTGGGAGACCCAAGTGGCGCAGTTAGAATCTGAGGGACTAAAATTGCACAATCGTGATATCTGGGGGACCAAAAGTGCAATTAAGCCTTAAATAAATTGTATCCGTTCTTTTGTGTATATATATAAATATATAAGAGTGTTGAACTCAAGCAATTTAGCTAACCTTCTGTCTCAAGTTGGTATTAGAGCAAGGTTAACTGAATTGCTTGAGTGAACAACACTCAAAACTATGGTATTTATTTATATACACAAAAAGAATAAATAAATACAATTTACATTTACAAGAATGATACAAAGAGTTAGCTATTTGCCTATTTCCTATGACTCTAATGCTATTTCCCAAGAATATTGACTCTCATAATTTCCAATGATACATCAAACACTCATTATTTCCTACAGAAATGAACGATTACCTCTCACTTCCTTCCCCTCTAATCTCCTCCATCCAAACATACCTTTTGTTTATGGTCAAGTTATGGTTCTTATGCCCTTGATCTTTTAAATATTATGTTTGAACTGTTATGTCTTTGTAGTTTGAGATGCTTATTGATGTTTGAATCAAGGAAGGATGATCCTGTATGTATGTATATGCGTTGAATAATCTGTTAGTCACATATATGGTGCTCCATGATGTCGACTTATTCAAGATTGGACACTTCAAATCTGTTTTAAGATTATTACATGTAAATTTGTTTTAAGATTGTCTTGGAGCTAAGTAGTGATTATATTTTATATCTTTTTTATTTATATTTCTCTTCTTTTTTTATAGAGTTAGCCAACTCACAACTCTATTTCAGAATTTAGAGCAACTGTGATGAGAGACAAGTACTGAAAATTGTAAATTTTACTTTTTAATTTTTCACAGAAAGCTTGAGTATGAATTTTATCAATGTAAGTAATACAATTTGTCTCAATGAGTTGATCATATTAAGCATAAATAATTTTGACTTGTTTTGTAAATGATTTTTTTTATTACATACTAACTTGATGGGTTGTACTTACTAAGTGCTGTTTATATTGCTTGGTGTTGGTAGAATATGGAAATTGACCCTTCAATGTCATATTTTCCCTTGACAGATACAAAAATGCCAAAAGTAAAGACAAACCGTGTTAAATACCCAGATGGCTGGGAATTAATTGAGCCTACAATCCGTGAACTTCAAGCAAAGATGAGGGAAGCTGAGAATGATCCACATGATGGCAAAAGAAAATGTGAGACATTATGGCCTATATTTAAGATTGCACACCAGAAGAGCCGCTACATATTTGACCTCTACCATAGGAGGAAGGAAATTTCTAAAGAATTGTATGAATTCTGCTTAGATCAAGGATATGCTGACCGCAATCTAATTGCAAAATGGAAGAAGGTACCTCACATGAGTTATTTATTCTATTTTTGAAAGTGCTTTTGTTTTTCTGTTTTTTTTATTATCAGAGAAGAAATTTCATTACAGATAAATGAGAAGTACAACTAGGAGGAGGATAAGAAATCCTCCAGTTACCCAAAAAATAAAAGAAATCCTCCAAAACTGATAAGGAATAAATGCAACCAAAAAAATTGAAAAAAGGGAGCAAAACTAAGTGTATAGTCGTAAGGCTTCACAATCTCTTTGCTAATCCAAGATAGCAAAACCCTTGAAGCAGCCTTGAGAACACCATAAAGAAGGAAAAATGTAACTCTATTCCAAACAAACTTTTGGGTTCGAGGAGGGGGGGGGGGACCTCCTTAAATATCTGACTATTTCTTTCCAACCACACTCACCAAAGGATAACACTGCTGTAAAATCGTAGTGTCCTTGCTTTTTTCCAAAGGCTTTATATAGAAGTAGAACCATAAAAAAAATTGCTTTTGTGGGTGGATGCACCTAGTGCTCTTTGATAATTCCAAAACGTTGTTCCAGAGGAAAGTTATCATCCTATAGTGCAAGTGCAAGTATCCTAATGTCTCTGAGCTAGATCCACACATAATAAGCATAATAGGAGAACGAGTGATATAAGGTATAATCTGCAGCCAGTCATTTGTATTAAACATTTTGAGTGTCCAAACAGAAAAGACTTAACCGGTTTCAGGGAGAAACCTTTGAAGGTTAGGCTCTGAGTAAGGAACTGAAAGAAAGATTTGCTGGAGAAAAGAGTAGCAGAATCCAAGGTCCAAACTCTTTTATTGGGTGAGAGAAATGGACTCAAGTTAGATAGAAGTATGTCTTGATTGTGAGAAAAACTATATATATACACACTCACTTTGGAGAATCATATTGTCAATCTGTAGGACTTGTGGGGAAATGAGAAAAACTTAGCACTTTACACATTTGTGCTTTTTCCAAGATGTTACAAAGTTGTTGCCTCTGGCTAGCAAAAAAATGTTGAAAGTATTCTGAAATTATCATCATTATAGTTTGCCACCTTCTGGTTAATCAACTTATTATTATTATTGTTATTGTTGTTGTTGTTGTTGTTGTTGTTGTTATTAATATTATTATTATGTGTGATTTTATTTCCTAGAACTGTTACTTCAAAGTGCAGTGAACTTTTGATCCTTCTATTTATATAGAGGATGCTTTCATTTCAATGTATATTTTATATATTTGTCTTATTTGTGCATTCTATGTGCTTTTTTGGATTTGAATACGTAAATCATTATGTTTTTGGTTTGAATTGCAGCCTGGTTATGAACGTCTATGTTGCTTGAGGTGCATTCAGCCACGTGATCACAATTTTGCCACCACTTGTGTTTGCAGAGTACCCAAGCAACTTAGGGAGGAGAAGGTTATAGAGTGTGTTCATTGTGGTTGTAAGGGCTGTGCAAGTGGGGACTGATTGGACATCAATTCTAGCATCAGTTGCCATGAGGGTTCCTTGGAGTCATTTTGTTTGTGCTTTTTGCTTTCTGTTGCCTGCAACCCTGAGGGGGCTCAACTTCTTTTGGCTGTATTACTATTTACAAACTTCATGAGAGCTATATATTGGGAATGTTATACCTGCATAGTTAAACTAACTGGACTTTTGTACTTCACATTGATTAGCTGACATTGTGTACTATTGCGTGATACTTAACGGCTTGAACATTTGGCTTCGAATGATCGAACTAAGGTTAATGTAGAAAACTTTTAATGCTACTTTTCCTTGTAATTTAGTGTTAAGATTGGGATCAATAGACTCAGTACAACACCTTTCTTTCATCTTTCTAGTCCTTTTCCCCCATGTGCTCAATTTTAAGGAAAAAAACTAGATATGAAGCATTAATATGAGATAGTTATACATTGTCGCATTAATAATGAGGTAACCTTAAAATGAATTGAGTGAAATATTTTTTTTAACTACTTGAGAGTAAATACATTGGAAGATGAGATATTTCTTTCAATAATTTGAAAAGAAAAAAAGGAAGAGCAAGTGATCGTATCAAGTGATTATTAACATTTTTCTTTTTGTTAAAAAAATTAGTGAGAAAAGAAGCTATTTCAATTTATGTTCAACGCATGGTTCAAACATTAACAAAAGAATACATTAATTAATAATTATAAATCGCCTACAAAAGGGGATAGCTGGCAGCAAGAATCAAACTTAAACTTATTTCTGGAACTGTACGTACTAATAGGAAACTTGTATGGACCACACTATATAAAATTCATTATTATGCTTAAGAGAATTCCTTTGAGCCAATCATAATTAAGAACACAAACGCATTATGCGTATCAGAGAGCAGATCTCATATAACAATCTTCTGCGCAAACAAAGAAACGATGGAATGGGTTACACTCTAATACTTGATTATTGATACTGCTGACAAGTTTGTTCCATTATCTGATGTGAAGAGTTTCTGAGGGATATTGTGTTGCTGTACTTCCCGTGTTTCCTGTGTCATTTAAACAAAATCAGAAAAAGGCACACAAAGTATTAATTAATATTAAAGAATGACACCAGGACAGGAGAACTCTCGGATTTACCCTTTTACTATGAACTGAAGTGACCATGATAATATACCATTTTTGACAGCGAGTGTACTACATACACATCACTGTTTTCATGTCAGAATCCTAATGTTACTCTCTAGTATTTACATTAGCATTAATAATTTATTATGGAAATTAGTGATAATCAAATAAAAACAAATAGCCAATAAGAAATTCACAACCATTTTGTGCCATATTTTTAAATACCTATCCAGTCTAGCTTCAGTGAGTTAATAGATCAAACAATCCTACATAACGAAAAATCATCATATTGGAACCAACAATATATTGTCTTTTTAACCAGAGAACTGTCAAAATGACCATAGCTAATAGTTGCAAATAGAAGCATATCATGCATTAACGAAAGTAAGAGGAAAGAAAAAACATATTTATGAAATGATATAAATACTCTTATAATATAATTTTAAATAATTTTTTGGTCTTTTTCTCAACAAAAGTCGGTCAACTCTTGAGCACATTAACCATTCACTTGATTTAGTGTTTTCAGCCCAAATTTGGAAGAAAAGAAAAACATGGCAGGTCCCACTAAATTTAATCCATCCTTCCCCTTTCTTTTGGAAACCAAACAATGGAAAGCATCATTTTCTCATTCTTTTCCTTCCTCAAGCTTTCTTTCCTCTATCTTTCTCTGGTACCAAACGAAGTGTAAAGGTCAGGTCGGGGCTCTGCACTCTTTCTTTCTGTGTGGGACGATGCTGGGTCTAAAACAGGTGCTGAAGAAGCAAAATACCAAATATTCTTTCTGACCGTCATGTCATCATGGAAGTAACAAGTTCCAACACGATAAAAACAGATCACTGCCATAAATCTATTTGTATTGCAGAGACAAAGGCAAAAACTCACCTGCCCTCCCATTAGCTTCCATCTCCTGCACAAGAAAGGTAATCTTCACACTTACCCACAGGACCTGGATGACTCTTGGAGGAGGCTATTCTTTAAATGTAACAAAAAAAATGATACTCTGCAAAAACATTAGAAACAATTCTGCAAGCAACCACAGCTTAGCTACAAACAAAAAAAATAATTACATCAGAGAGAAATAAACCAAATTGATGTTGGAACAAGTCAAATAGAATGTGTGTGTTTGGTGCTTTACTTGACTGGTAAGTCCTGGCTGCTATCATGCAGCTTCACTTGATTCCATTGACTCATTGCATGCTTGTAGGCTAGAAAATTTTGAGGTATTTGTGGCAAATCAAGCAGAGAACCTCATCTTTGAACTTAGGCCAACCACCTACCTTGTGTTATACTCCATTCTAAAATAGTTGTCGATTTAGAGACTGTTTTTTGCATCATTTTATTTGTTACTTTAGAGAACCACGAAGATATTAATTATTTCTTTTTCAACTGTATCCTCTGTTGGTATTTCCGCTTAATGGATTGAGAGTATTACTGGAGTGCTAAAATTGAGTATTTTAATAATGGGTAGTTAAATGCAATTATATTTTCCTAGAGTTGAGGCTACTTAAGCTACTTAAAACTTGTGTCAATCCTTATGCAATTACCTTAAACATCAGATATTTTTAAATGAGGGAGTAAAAGGCGGCCTTGTGCATGAGAGTCCCACTTGATGGGGTCTGGGGAGGGTAGTATGCAGGCTTACCCCCGCAACCGGAGCGGGTGTTTCCAGGATTTGAATGACCTCTAGGTCACAAGGCAACAACCTTACCGTTGCGTCAAGGTCATGTAGAGGGAGTATGATAGAGCAGAGAAAGAATTAAGACTGAATTGGGGGAATTTAATTGAATTAAACTGGGAAAAGAAGGCAAATGAGAGTAAGACTCTCTACAATAGTAGCCCAGAGCCTCAGCTCCTCAGAGAGAAGGTTCTCTCTGTCCCAAAAGATCCTAACCGAAAGGTAAATTCAGAATCAATACAATATTCCCCCTTCCATGCACTAAATCAGTGCAGATTCCTAACTAACTGCCAGCTAGGCCGTCACACTCTTCTCACCCCCACCTATTTTCTTTTTTCTTACGTGTATAGACCTTCCAAATCGTGGGTTTGCTCACCAGCACCTCATCATTGGGCCCCACATCAATTGGGCCACTCGGAGTCCTAACATTACTTCCCCCTTCAATATTAGCCTTGACCTCAAGGCTGAACTCAGGAAATTGGCTCTTCAGCATCAACTCAGATTCCCAGGTAGCATCCTCAGCAGGCATTCCCTTCCATTGCACCAGCCACTCTCTAATGTGTAGACCTTCTTCAAATCTGTCCCTCCAAGAAAGGGTCTGCTCAGGCTGAACTATGGTGGAGTCTTCCATCCCAAACCAGCAGGTAGATCAGCCATGACTTGATAGTCTCCCACGGCCTTTTTAAGCTGGGAAACATGGAAAAGAGGGTGAACTCTTGAAGTCTCAGGAAGCTGTAACTTGTAGGCCACAGATCCCACCCTTTGGAGGACTTGAAAAGGTCCAAAAAACCGAGTAGCCAATTTTTGGTTGACCCTTTGTACTACAGATTGCTGTCTATTTGGCCTGAGTTTAAGAAAAACCCAATCTCCAACATGAAATTGCACATCTTTCCTCTTCTTATCAGCATAGTGTTTCATTAACTCTTGAGCCCTTTGCAAGTTGTACTTCAATTGCCTCAGGACCTCATCCCTATCTCTCAACTCCTGAGCCACGGCTTCCACCCTTGTTTCTCCCTCCACAAACTTCACCAAGGTGGGAGGCTCTCTCCCATACACAATTTGGAAAGGAGTGAAGCCTGTAGAACCCTGAAAAGTGGTGTTGTACCACAATTCTGCCCAAGCTAACCAATGAGACCAAGACTTAGGTTGCTCGGAAACAAAACACCTTACGTAGGCCTCTAGACATCGATTTACCACCTCGATTTGTCCATCGGTTTGAGGATGATAAGCAGAAGACATCCTCAAAACCGTGCCTTGTAACTTAAAAAGCTCCTTCCAGAAAATACTTACAAACAGGGGATCTCTGTCACTCAATATAGATTCCGGGATGCCATGTAACCTCACCACCTCCCTGACAAAGAGGGCTGCAATACTGTTAGCAGTGAAAGGATGCTTCAAGGGAACAAAATGGCTGAACTTAGAAAGTCTGTCGACAACTACCATGATTGCCTCATTTCCATTACTTTTAGGCAGGCCAGTTATGAAATCCATGGAGATTTCACTCCATATTAGATTCGGTACTGGAAGTGGCTGGAGAAGACCCCCTGGGCTGGTGGCAGCATATTTTTGCCTCTGACACACATCACAAGACTTGACAAAATCTTGGATCGCCCCTTTCATTCCCTTCCAATAAAGGTTCCCTGTCAACCTGAAACTCTTTTAAGAGTTCAGGGATAAGAAGGGATGTGGCAGGCAGCACCAACCTGCCCTTGTGAAACAGCAGCTCACCCTTCACTTCATAACCAGGGTGAGCAGCAGGATCTGTCCGAAGCTGCTGCATCATTTCCTGCAATTCAGGATCTGTTTGTAAACTCTCCTGCACGTCTTTCCCTTGCTGCCAAATCGGGTAAGATATAAGAGTCCTTATTTCACCATCTTCTAGCTTCCTAGACAAAGCATCAGCAGCTTTGTTCTCCACACCAACCTTGTAAATCACTTCAAAATCAAAACCAAGAAGCTTAGCAATCCATTCTTGTTGATTTGCAGTGGTGATTCTTTGTTGTAGCAAGTGCCTCAGGCTCTTTTGATCCGAGTAAACCACAAACTTCCTCCCAAGTAAATAATGCCTCCAATGTTGAATGGCCAAAACCAAAGCCATCAACTCCTTCTCATATGTTGACTTAGACAATTTAGAACCTGAAAATGCCTTGCTAAAGTAGGCAATTGGGTGTTTTTGTTGCATCAAGACAGCCCCCACCCCCTTCCCTGCGGCATCACATTCAATCTCAAAAGGAAGAGAGAAATTGGGAAGCGTCAACACAGGAGCAGATGTCACTGCTTGTTTTAATTCCTCAAAGGCAGCTGTAGCAGCCTCATTCCACACAAAGTTATCCCTCTTAGTAAGCTCGGTCAGAGGCCTGGCAATCTTGCCATAATTTGCAATGAATTTCCTGTAATAGCCTGTGAGCCTAAGGAAACCTCTCACACCTTTCACATTCTTGGGTGTTGGCCAATTTAAGACACTAGTAACCTTCATAGGATCCAATGCCACGCCTTTTGGGGAAATCACATGTCCTAAGTACTCAATTTGTTGTTGACCAAAGGCACACTTTTTCTGGTTAGCTACAAACTGATTCTGCTTGAGGACTTCTAATACCATATGAAGGTGTTCAAGATGGGATTTCCAATCAGCACTGTATACCAATATGTCATCAAAGAAGACCAATACATACTTGCGCAAAAAAGGCTTAAAAATGTCATTCATTACCGATTGGAAGGTAGCCGGGGCATTGGTTAATCCAAAGGGCATGACCAAGTACTCATAGTGTCCCTCATGAGTGCGGAAAGCGGTCTTGTGGACATCCTCCTCTTTCATACGAATTTGGTGGTACCCGGATTTAAGATCCAATTTAGAGAAATAGCAAGCTCCAAACAGCTCATCAAGGAGCTCATCCACCACCGGAATAGGATATTTATCTTGTACTGTGACCCTATTCAAAGCCCTATAATCAATGCACATTCTCCATGACCCATCCTTCTTCTTAACCAAGATGACAGGACTTGAGAAGGCACTGCAGCTGTTTCTAATGACACCCTGTTGTAATAGGTCCCCAATCTGTTTTTCAATTTCATCCTTTTGATAATGAGGGTACTTGTAGGGTCTTACACTCACTGGACCTATACCGGTTGTAACACAATTGAATGTGACACATTCCTCATAGGAGGCAAGCCCTTGATCTCTTGAAAAACCATGGCAAATCTGGATAAAGACCCTGCAACTCAAGCTGTTGCTGCAAAGATAACTCAGAACTCACCCCTTCAACCATGGTTGTAGAGTTGGTCCACCCTGTGACCCCTCTTGAATCTTCTACCAACACACTTTGCAGAGTCACCCCTGCTGCTGTCACAAGATGCTTAGGCACCCCCACTGATTGACCCTGCAACACAAAGCTACGGCCCTCATTTGTAAACTCCATAGTCATATCCCTCCAATCCATCAAAACCTTCCCCAAAGTTTGCAGCCATACCACCCCCAGAACCAAATCCAAACCCCCCAACTCCAATACATAAGCATCAAGCGACACTTCCAACTCCCCCAACTTCAAACGCAGCCCTTCATATTTTCCCATGGTACTCACTCTTTGGCCGTCACCCAAACGGACACCCACTGCTTTAGAGTCGTCAACCCGTAATCCAAGCGCTGTCACCACTGCCGGGGTGATGAAGTTGTGTGTAGCGCCACTATCAACCAGAATCAGCAGCGACACACCCTCCAAAACGCCCTCCAACTTCATTGTCGTAGCTCTGTGTGGTGAGTGAGTGATACCACAAATCCCTAACACCTTGCATCCCAACTCTTCTGCAACATCGACCTCTGACTCGGCTTCAATGGCAATAATCTCCCCCTCCTCATTCACAGTTTCATCATCTCCCAGAACAATCAATCGCAATTGCCTCGCCGCACACTGATGTAAAGGGTGGAAACGCTCGTTGCAATGAAAACAGAGTCCCTTGGCGCGCTTCTCCATCAATTCCGAGTAAGGAATGTGGCGGATGCCACGGCTCTTGTCACCAGAGCGGCGAGAATCGGCCCCCGTGCTACCCTTGGAGCTCGCAGACGAAGAGAATCGAGATCCTGTGTTGGATCCCAGTTGCGACCCGTTAGTGGATCTAGGTTTGGTGGAACCGCAGGCCAAGTTAGATTGGGCCGATCCATTAGGCCCAACTGGGTCGCCCTCACGCGGAGTCCAACTCGGACGCACCGAACGCGAGCCACTGGAAACAAAACCCGCCCGGAAACGGCCTCCATGACCCGTACCCGATCGCGAATCCCCTGCAAATTCAACTTCTACATCACGCGCGATCTGCATCGCCCTGTAGCGCGAGGTGGGTTTGAAGGTGCGCACACGGCTTCGAATGTTGTTGCGGAGTCCGCCGATGAAGTATCCCAGAAATTGCATCTCCGGCAACCGTCCGCACTGGAAGAGGACAATTCGAATTCGTCGATATACTCATCCATAGAACTCGATTGCTTCAGGTCTTTCAGTTCTTCGAAAGGGTTATCCAAACGCCCTGCTCCGAATCGGACAACGGAAGCCTCCTTGAAGCTTTCCCACGAAACCTCTTCGGTTGAGTCATGCCAGAGATTAAACCAATGGATCGTTTGGCCTTCCATACTAAGCTTCGCAAGCTGAATGCGAACATCATCGGAAATCTTCTGGACGTCGAAGTATGTTTCCGCACGAGTGAGCCAAGCGATCGGATCGTCGCATTGGAAAGAAGGGAGCTCAACCTTCTTGGCCGAGAGGTGAAACTCTTCCAGGGAAGACGAGTTGTTGCTCTGCGATGGCGAACCATTCCCCGAACGTGCAAGTAAGGTGGTCAGTGATGCCTGCATTGTCGCTATTGAATCCTTCATAGACTGCATGGACTCCATTCCTAACTCGATACGATCCAAGCGACCTTCGATCTCTGATACTCGATCGGACATTTTTGGGGGCATGAAAAGATCCGGCAGGTCGGACCAATTGATAGAGCAGAGAAAGAATTAAGACTGAATTGGGGGAATTTAATTGAATTAAACTGGGAAAAGAAGGCAAATGAGAGTAAGACTCTCTACAATAGTAGCCCAGAGCCTCAGCTCCTCAGAGAGAAGGTTCTCTCTGTCCCAAAAGATCCTAACCGAAAGGTAAATTCAGAATCAATACAATATTCCCCCTTCCATGCACTAAATCAGTGCAGATTCCTAACTAACTGCCAGCTAGGCAGTCACACTCTTCTCACCCCCACCTATTTTCTTTTTTCTTACGTGTATAGACCTTCCAAATCGTGGGTTTGCTCACCAGCACCTCATCATCGGGCCCCACATCAATTGGGCAACTCGGAGTCCTAACAGAGTATCATGCAAAAAACTTTCGGTTGCCAATATACCAAAAACATGTTATTCCTCCAAAAATACCTAATCAATGTGGTGAGGTGCTAATGCTCCAGCCTTGAATAGATCCGTGTATAAGCTATGGTAACTCTAACATGTTCAGACTACACGATTAAGAGCCAAAAGGATGTTGCAAAATAAGAGATATTCCATCAAAACCTCAGTTAAATGCTAAACCAGGATCTGCTCACTGTCAAGGACTTTCACACTGGTGCTTAATTAGCACAAGTGAACCATTCTTTAGCTTTGTATAGAAGCAAGGCTTTGATGTATTAAGCATAAGGCTGTAAACAAATAAAATTTGCAAATTACCCACACTTTATAAGACAAATGCCCAATATATTGAATATTTTGCCCATAAAACAAGAGAACATGATGACAACTTCACCCTATCATAAACCATTCAGCAGAATCAGCACTGATATTTCAAAGTACAGTAACCAGCAATCCACCAAACCATCCCCTCCAACAAAAGTTCAGCTGAGATTGTAATGTGTCTTACTTGTGTAAATGATGACTCAGTCAGCAACCTTCTGAATTCTTTATGGTCTTGCCTCATGTAAAATATAACTAAACAAGTGCATAAAACAATTTGAATCTGCAAATCAAGGGCCTAGAGTCAAAAAATTATTTTAAATGGGGAAAAACTGTTAAAGAAAAAATGGTCAAGACTGTAATAATTGGACTTGCAGAAAGTGCAACATGCATCCCCATAATAGATCTTAGATATTTTTTTTTTCTAACAGGTAGATCAATATGGAAATTTCCCCTATCATACACAAATATTTTTGGGGAAAAACAATTAATTAGAAGAGAAAATGAGTACATTGCAGAAGGATCAGGAATTGTACTAAAACAGAAAAGAACACAGCAAGGAAAGAGAAATAAAGGAAAAAAAAATATTAACATTAGCTTAAAAGAGCAATCCGACCCCCATGCACGTCAAACAAGAAAACTCCCTTAAAACAAACATGACTTGAAACCCATAAAGAAGCTAAAAGGAAATGGCCTATCCCACCAAAGATGAAGAGGAAGAGACCTCTGGCTAAATATTTGGCAATCTGCTCCAAGTGCACCACACTTCTGCAAAAAATGAGCTGAAGCTACTGAATACAGTTGATAATACAACATATTTGTGTGAGATGTCTCCATCATACAGCTGAAATTCTCAGGTTCTTCATAGAATCCACGTTATGTATAGGATATTATAGAGCAATACAGACTGTCCTATTTTGACAAGATCTTTTCTATTGAATTTAATGAGTTGAACATTCATATTTGAAATTTATCAACTTCAATACTGATTTCAGGGAAAGGAGTGAGTCCAAAGACCAGCTTATATCTCAAAATTTTTTTACATCAATGGAATCAATTTAACAAAAGTAAAATATTTAGCAATTACATGCCCTCTTACCTATATTCAATTTACCCAGGCAGAATCTATGCTGACAATGATGATTTCCTTAGCAATATTGGTTGGTTGATCCTTAATGTTATGGGGCCACATATACATCCAAATGTAACGTGCATCAGCATCACCATTAAACATTATTAAACTCAGATGCAAATATATACTTAAGTAAAACAATTACTCAATCAATTCCATAAAAATGAAAAGGAAAGGCCTAATTTCTAAATGCCATAAAGGTCTATCTAATCTGAGCCATTTTAATTAAGTTGGGTATCTATCATAAGAAAATGTGCAAGCAGAGGTTTAAATTCTTACCACTAAAAGTGTCAAGGACCCCCTCTCCTAAAACTTAAGCTATTCGCTGGAAGCTAAGGGATGATTTATATCTAACAAGCACCCTCGACAAGAGCCTTTTGGACATATGGAGAATGCCAAAGGCCACTTTACCTTGTACTCAAATTTAACTTAATTATGAAGAATCAAGGTGGCAAGGATTAAACTCTTTATTAAATAGTTATAGAGGCTCTAATACCATGTCAAGGACCAACTTTCCTAACTGCGTAAGTTTTCAGGTGCAAGGCTTAAATGGTAATGGTTTTATATATACCCGCAAGCCTATGCCGGTTCTCACTTTGTTGTCCTGTGCTATGGAACATGGAGAATTGACATGTTAAATTTAAACAAACATCTAGAGAAAATCATGAAATACATTATCTTGTTGGAAACAAAAATTCTCGAAATGCATTGTCTCCTTCATTAGTAGATAAGTAATTGATAATCATTTCTGTCGTGGCAGCATCAACTGAAAAACCTTTGTCTGTAATTATTTTAAGGTATTTTATTGACCTTGCAGTCTCCTTTTTTATCAGTAACCCTTGGACAAAGACATTGTAAGTGCAGCTATTCGGCCGGCAGCCATTCTCTTCCATACTCTTCAGTAGGGCTTCAGCTTCATCCAGTAGTCCTTGTGTACAGAGACCTTTAATCATAATGGTATACGTATAAACATTAATTTGCAAATCTTTAGCGGGCAAACAAGAAAAGAATTCCCTTGCAGCATTTATTTTTCCAGCACTGCACATCCCATCAAGCAAAATGCTATAAATCACAATATTAAGATCCAAGTCACTCTTCTCCATTGCCTCAAACAATGATATTGCCTCAGAAAGAAGTTGGCATTTACACAGGCCATCCAATATAATTGCACATGTCTGTAGATTGGGAACTTGGCCATATTTGTGCATACTAAAAAACAGTTCTTTTGCAGCTAATGGTCTACCCACTTGACAAAACCCACCTATAAGAGTGGTCCAAGTGACAACATCAGGAACAAATCCCATATTAACCATTTCCTCCAAGAGATTCATAGCCTTATTAATGTTTTTAATCTTACACCACCCGTGGATAAGTGAAGTATAAGTTATGATGTCCGGTAAACAACCCCTGCTAATCATTAAATTAAATACTCTCATGGCCTCTTTCATTTGATTTTGCAAACAATATCTATCAATCAATGAATTAAAGGTGAAGACATCCGGCCCTTCCCCCATCAGAATCATAAAGGCAATTACACTTCTAGCCTTCATAATTTTTCCTTCTTTGCAAAAAGCATCAACTAAAATATTAAGTGTTTGCAAATCTGGCGTCATTCCCGTTTTCATCATATCATCCAACAAAGAACCAGCCTCTTTCCATCTTCCAAACTTGCAAAGACCTTGAAGCAAGCAAGTGTAAGTGACAAGGTTAGGTTGAATACCTTTGCCACTCATTTCTGAGCACAAATTTAAAGCCTCAGAAACCAATCCATCCTTGCAAAAACTATCCATAATCGTGCTATAAACTACAACATTCGGTATCCAATTTCTTTCTTCCATCTTCCTTAGCCACCCAATGGCTGCAAAAGTGTCACCCATCTTGCACAATCCATTAATCAACACCCCATAAGTGTGAATATCCGAACGATACCCCATCATTTCCATATGGTCAGCCAACCCTACTGCCTTATCAACATTGCCTTCCACACAAATCCCATTAATGAGAGTGGTGAAAGTCACTACGGAAGGCTCCAAACCAAGTTTGAACATCATCCCCAAGACTGAGAACCCAAAATCTGTCTTCTTCAAATGACAAAGACAATTTATCACAATGTTAAGAGTAAAGGTATCAGCTTTAATACCTAAAGAAGAATACATGTGCTTAACTAAAGATATTGCTGTTGTGTAATGCTTCATCCTCACAATCACACCCAACAATAAAGTAAAATCCAACACGGATGGCAAAGGGTTCATTATAGCCATAGAATGAAACAAATCCAAAGCTTCATCAAGATTCTTCAGTTTACCAGACCTGCACCGGTTTCTCATGGAATTCATGAAATGGGTTCTATTGCTATGCCTATCAGTCTCATCAGTGTATGTGACACTAAGGGTGGTGCAATAGTGCAATGGAAAAGATACAGAAGAACGAGAAGAGTGAAGTGAAAGGGAATAAGAGATACTAGTACCCATGTGTTGAAGAAGAGTAGAATGAGAAAGAGAAGCTATTCTTCGCAGCATTCAAACACAAAAAACACACTTTTTCTCTGGAAGGAGATTCTCTTCTGCTTCCTTCCTTCTACAAGGGGTCAGAAAGAATTAGAAACAGAGTCAACAGAACGAAGAACAGGGTCAAGCGTGGCTGTTCTGTTTTTAGTTGCAGAGCCTGGTGAGGGTTTCAGGATTTTAAGTGCTGATAATAGTGGTTTAGGAATTTGGGTGTGTTTTTAATCAGGGTCAAGTGTGGTTTTAGTTTTTTTTTTTCTATTGTTCTTTGTCCATGAATATTTGTATGAATTTTCACCAAATGGATTTTGCACATTTTAGCATTACTCAATCCATTTAATTGATATATATTGAAAATATAAATTTTTTTTACACGATCAATCAATTATAAATTATCATATCAATAAAAATATTTTATTTATTTATTATTGATTGACAACGTAAAAAATTTTTCACATGAAAGGATACAACAATCAAACTCTTATTAAATTTGGTCTTTAAGTTAACAGATCAATCAATAGAAGTTATCCTCAATCCTCTATATACTGTTTTTTTTTGGACTCAACCATACTCATATTATTTCATTGGAAATTAAATGTTCAATAGAATTGGGGACATGGTAATAATCATGGAGACAAGAATTAGAAGGACTCACTCGGTGACTTCTATGGTGCACCAAACATGAGTGAGGTGTAGGGTGCGCTCCACTTTTTATCAATAGATAATCAATTAATACTTAATTAAATTTTTATCAATTCAAAAGTCATAAATATATTATCAAAAGGGAGTACCATGCACCCTATTTTTGGGGACAGCAGACGCCCCCAGAGCCACCCTGGTTAAGTCAAGGACAACTTCATTAACTTGTCTCCTAAGAAACTCTATCTTCTATTCACTTAAAATCAAAGTTTAATGCTATTAATTAAGTGATAAATAAAAACTTACCGAATTGGATGCCTTCACATCAAAGAGTGAATAAATTGATAGGGACTCCTTTGGTTTGTTTCTCTTACTTGATTTCTTTTTTTTTCATTAATAATTGCGAAAATGATTTATTATTTTTATTTTGTTTCTTATTTTTAAAGATTTGTATATAAACCGTTTAATTTGATCTTCGCCGTTTATTATTGTTATAAATCGTTTGTTAGATTTAAAGTATAAGAATCTAATCAAAAATGAATGTCGCATATAAAAATCAAACATATACTTTTTTAGTCTTTATGCATGATAATTATTTTCATTATGCTCAATTTGGTTTATATACTTTAATTCCAACAAACGATGTTATCACATCAATAAACGATAATGATCAAAATGAAAATAATTGTACATATAACGACTGAATTAAAAAAAAAATTATCTATAAAGATCAAGTTGAAAACGAGCGTCACGTATAGAGATTAAAAATATAGTTTAACCCTTAAAAAACATTTAAACTGTACTTTATTCTTTATATGTGATGCTTGTTTTGAACTTGATCCTTATATGTAATCTTTTTTAACTGGTATGTATAATTATTTTCAATTTGATTCATGTCGTTTATTGTTTTCGTAACACCGTTTGTTAAAGTTAAAATATAAATATCAAATTGAAAATAATTATTACGAATAAAAATAAAAAATAAAAATAATTATCATGTATAAAAATAAAAAAAATATATTTATATCTCCATATATAACGATCATTTTCAAGTTGTTCTTGGCACTTTACTTTTCAACAAACGTGTTATTATAATAATAATAATAAACCTTAAGATGAATTTGAAAATAATCATATGTATGGAGTAAATTGAATTTTTTTTTAGCCATAGGGACCAAGTTGAAAATAAGGGTTTATATACCAAACGTATAGTTTAAAAAAGAAAAGAATGAAGATCAAATTGATCCCTACAAAATTTTTTAGTTCTATTTGTAGTCCCTAAAAAAAGAAATTAATTATTTAATCCTTCAAATTTATAAATATGGGATACATTAGTCTCTAGATTTAGTTTCGACGTCCATTCACTTATTTATGTGTTTCATTAACCATCATACTTGATCCGTTAGTGATCTTATGTGACTTACGACGAATTTTTATCATGAAAAATGAATGAAAAGTGAAAAAAGTGCACAATTTTTGGGTATTTGGGTTTTAAATTGTGCACGTTTTATACTTTTTATTTGTTTTTCACAGAGAAAATTTTTCATAGGTCATGCAGAACCAGTAACGAATCAGGTAAGATGATTAATGAGACACACAGACAGATAAACGGATGTTGGAATTGGATCGAGGGACTAAACAAAAATGATATTTTGATAATAACTTTCGGACAACATACATGTCTCCTTTGATTTTGTTATGTATTTTTGAAATGTGTGTATACAAAAAAAATAACTGAGAGATAAAAATAAAGAGTTTAATTGGTATATATTATCAGTGTAAAGTTTTTTTACACGAACAACCAATCAGAAATCATGATGTGTATGAATTTTAAGATAGTTAGGATAAAAGTCAAACATTTTAACTGATGTGACAAATTCTAATTGATTATCTGTATAAAAAATTTTTAAACCAATAATATATACCAATTAAAAAATAAATACATGTCAAATACATTTTCCAATTGCTGATGTTCCAATTAAAGGTGGGTCCCTTAATTTTTCAGGGACCAAACCTTCACTCAAAACTTGACAGAAGGAAGCTATTGAGCGCGACGGGCTTCAAGGATCGCAAACGCAAGAGAAAGGGAGATAAGTAAAAGGCGGAAGGTCCCTGTAGCTGTGGGTTTCTCTGCTCTCTCTGTCTGTAAGTCCTTGGAACTTATCTTCTTCTATGCCTTCTTCTCTGAATTCAAGTTTTAGTGTTTTTCATCTATTAATTCAATTTGAAACCCTTTTGTTAATAATCGCTTCAAACGTTTCGCCTTAGGGTTTACCATATCAAGATCTATCCTCAGCATTCCTGTCCCTTTTTCTTTCCTAAAAAATATATCTCTGCATTTCTACACCGCAGTTTAGGGATTTCCCTTTTCTTTTCCCCTCTTAATTTCTCTCATTCACTAATTGTTTTTGCGATTGTTTTCTTTACTTTTCCTTCCATCTGAAATTGTGTATCAAATTTTAAACGTTTTACTTATTTTTACGTATCTGCTTGTGTTTTGCAAAATAGGGTTTGAAGGAAGGGAAGCAAAACTACTTTTTTTTTCCCCCTGTTGGTGTTCAATAGTGGAAGAACAATGTCAGTGACAGCAGGTGTTAGTGATACAGTAATAGCTATTAGGGATAAGCTCAGGGGTAAAATTGGCCAAACAAAAGTTAAGCGGTATTGGCCAGGCAAAGTTCCTGAATGGGCTGATGAAGAGAATGAAGATGCCGCCGATGTTAGATCCACACAGGAAGCTGCCTTGGAGCAAGCATTTCCTCGTCATGAGGAAAATGCAGCTATTGTTAGAGGCGATGATCGTAGGCTGCGCCGTTTGCATGAGAGCCGAATAGATAATCGTGAGGAAGTCAGGGCTGATCATCGGCGCATTCGGCAGGCTGAGATTGTTTCTACGATGGAAGAGGAGGCCAGGAGACAGGAAGGTTTGGAATTAGAAGAGCAAGATGTGGATGCTTTAACCGAAAAGAGAATGAAGCTTAGAGAGAAGGCGCTGCAGAGACAGCAGGAAGAAGTACTTCCTCAGGAAGAGGAGGAGGAGGAAGAAGAAGAAGAGGAGGAGGAAGAGGAGTCTGAGTATGAGACTGATTCTGAGGAGGAATATACGGGGGTAGCGATGGTGAAGCCTGTGTTTGTTCCCAAGTCGGAGAGAGATACCATTGCTGAGCGTGAGCGTCTTGAAGCTGAAGAGCGGGCCCTTGAGGAAGCAGTGAAAAGGAGAATGGAGGAAAGGAAAATTGAGACGAAGCAGATTGTTGTTGAGGAGATCCGGAAGGATATTGAAATTCAGAAGAATCTGGAATTGGAGGCAAACATTGCTGACGTGGATACTGATGATGAAGTCAATGAGGCAGAAGAATATGAGGCTTGGAAAGTGAGAGAGATCGGTAGGATCAAGAGGGATAGGGAGGATCGGGAGGCAATGTTGAAGGAAAAAGAAGAGATTGAGAAGGTCAGGAATATGACAGAGGAAGAGAGGAGAGAGTGGGAAAGGAGGAATCCAAGACCTGCTCCACCACCAAAGCAGAAATGGAGATTTATGCAGAAATACTATCACAAAGGTGCTTTCTTCCAGTCTGATCCTGATGACCAATCTGCTACTATGAGAAGCGATAATATCTACACACGTGATTTTTCTGCCCCAACTGGGGAAGATAAAATGGATAAGACAATATTGCCTAAGGTTATGCAGGTCAAGCACTTTGGTCGTAGTGGAAGAACTAAGTGGACTCATCTTGTCAATGAGGACACTACTGATTGGAACAACCCGTAAGTTCACTTTCTCTTATATTCTATATCTTTCAAGAATAGTGGTATATTCACTGTTCCATTGGTTCATAATGCTCCTCTGTTCACAATTTCCACATTTATTTCTGAAATTCATATGCTATGACCCTGCTCCAGAATGGTCCTCTACATTACTTTCACATTCATGGTATGATATTGAGAGGCTCAAGTCAAAACTGAAATGTTCCTTTATCAATTATTTTTCTCTTTTGATCTTCTATTAGAAATTGTGCTGCTTATAAGTCCGTAGAAGAGTGAGATTACGGAGGTTGACTTTGTTTATTAAGGAAATTGATTGTGTGTGTGAGGTTGAGAGTAAAGAGGGAGTTGTTTGGAAGAAATATAGTTAACAGTCATATTTAGTTTGAGTAAGCAGAATTATGCCTTCTCACAGATTTTTTTTTTTTTTCATTTTCATTTGGTAGAAATATAAACCTGATTTGAAGTAAGCAACTTTTCCTTTTTATTGTCTTCACTCTGACCTCTATCTTTTCTTTTTGTGTTCCTCTTGGTTTATATTTCTATTCACAGTGCATGCTTGGTTTAAATATGGTTGAACTGAGGTTACTCAATATAGGTGCCTGCTTATTACTTATGAGTGCTTGTTTGTTTTCATTGTCCTTTTGGGTTTCATTCTTTTCATCATTGATGATAGAATTCATTTTGCTTACCATGCAACCAACCTCCGGAACTCCCCTCCCCCTCAAAGGAAAAAAAATTAGGGCTCTTTTAGCACTGCAAGGAACTGATTTATACGTAGATAACTGCTGCAATATAGTGCTCTAATGCTGTTGTTAATGTTGATTAATGCAGATGGACTTACAATGATCCTCTTCGTGCGAAGTATAATGAGAAAATGGCAGCAATGGATGCACCTATTGCAAAACCTAAAGGAAGCAAAAAATTGAAGGATTGGGAGTCTCGTTGAAAGTTGCAAAATTATGTATGCAGATCTTGTCCTTTCAATTATAGTCTTATCAATGCAGAAATACCAGACTAGATACGTCATATGTATGCTTGTGCTCTCGGAAACAGATAGTAAGTAGTTCATCATGGGTTGAGCATGTATGGTTTTGGATCATTGAAGGCAGCTCATGCAGATTGTGATTGGGATTTATGGCTAGTTAGCTGGACATTCGTCCTCAGTTAATGATTCATAACTGATTAAGAGCCCTGCTTGCTTAATTTCTTATACCGCTTATGACTTCCGATCTTGTCGTGTCATCATTTTGACCCTAGTTCCGGCTGGTTATGTGGATTTTATGGAGTTGCCTATACTATGCTTCAGGAGCCAATGTTTTTTTTTATTTTTTATTTTAAGATCATTTATTTGTGAAACTTGTTAGATACTGTCTTTAACTTTCAGCAGCGCATAACGTGATAATATTAAGAACTTTTACTTTATTTTAATTTATCAAATAGAGATGCCAATTTTAAAAATAATTATTTTAATAGCATTTATTAATTAAAAATAGATTAGGATATATATGTCGTGTGTTTTGTTATAAATTTAGTTATTTATTAAGTTAAATATATTTTTGCTTTAATTAATCGGTAGAACCCTTAACTATTTGAGAATTTTCAAATAAGTTCCTGAATTTTAAAAGTTTGTAATTGACTTCTTGCACTTTTAAAAAAATTGTAATTGAATAACTCGTATATATTTTTATTAGGGCTCCTTAAGTTTTTGTTAGGGTTCTGTTAAGTGATATATTTATTCGTGTATTTATGGTTCCTGAATTTTATGAAAAAGTCAAATAGGTCCTTATATTTTTTTGAAACCATAAAGGAACATGGATGAAGATGTGTATGAGAGGTTCAATTATAATTTTTTATATGTTTAGGAATTCAATTACAAATTTTAAAGTATATGGATCTATTTGAATATTCTCAAATAGTTCAAGGACTTACAAATTAAGTAAATCCATTTTTTCCTTTTTTTTTAAAAAAATTTAAGCTCCTTAATTAGTAATAACGAAAGTTTACTTTCTTCATTGTTTTATCACAAAAAGTTTTAGTTGGGCCAACAATATTTTATCCATTTTGATACTGCCTTTGGGGTGTTCAATACCTAACCCATCTTACTAACATGTTTTGGATGGGTTGCAACATGTTTAGATTTAAGATATTAGACTTGATGTGTTTTCAGCTCGGATTTAGGTTATATTTTGAGTTTTCACAAACCAGCTCGATGTCACATATTCCTTTAAAACTTATACATTTTTCAATAATTAGATATTAATAATAAGAAATCTTGACTTAAATTAATAGCTTTTTGCATAATATGATGACATATTTATGTTGAAATTATTTATTTTGAATTATAGTTTAAAGTATAACTTAGCTATGCAAGATCAAGTTTATATATTACGTCAATATATTGGGTCGACCTAATTTTAATCCAGTCATTATTGGGTCATGATATGGTCGGGTTGAGGGCCAAACAAATGATTTGATCAAAATATCGTATCAGAATTGGCTCGAGCTGAACTCGTCCCGACTCATTCACACAAGTATCTACAATGCTACATTCTCTTTGACCCTTTAACTTGCAGAATGTTTACTTTGAAGATCATTTTTCTTTCCTACGTCTTTGCCTTCTTTTTTAGGCAAAATATGTTTTTTCATCTTCTAATTTATTTTATATTTTTAATTTAGTCCTCTAAGTAATTTTGTTCCAATATGGTCCTCTAACTTTTCAAAGTTAGACAATGTTAATCCTTGATGTTAGATCTACTATAACGACATTAGATCTGTAATTTTTCATAACATCTTCTTCCTCGCATATCCACTCCTCATCTCCTTCCTCACTCATCCACTCTTTATCTTCTTCCTCTCCTGTTAGCTTCCTATCTCTTATATACAATCGCAGCAACGTCAATACACAAAACAAAGAGCCAAAAAGGACTAAAAAATAAAAATGAAATTTGCTACAAGCAACATTTAACCTCAAGAATTAACCATGTTCAACTTTAAAAAATTAGAAAAACAAATTAAAACAAGATAACTTAGAAAATGAGATTAAAAATTAAAAATAAGTGAAAACTATTTTGCCTTTCATATTTTGTTTTTTTTCAAACATTAATGATTGGACCGGACACCAAAACTTGAGTGGGTCATCGGGTTTTATAAATATAGTCGTGTCAAACCGGTTTCCATGAGGTTGACCAAAAACGCAAGTGCCCATACGAACGCATCATATGTTAAATAATGAAGAGTAAACTTCAACAATCAGAGTGGCGCAGCGGAAGCGTGGTGGGCCCATAACCCACAGGTCCCAGGATCGAAACCTGGCTCTGATATTTCAGGGAAGCTTCATTTACTTTTTGCTTAATAAGCATATTGGTTTGTTTAAGAACTCCGCCATTTCTGTCGGTGGAAGAAAATATGGTAAGCTAACTCAAAGAAAATTTGCCAAATAAATTAATGAAAGTTCACAGTAGTAGCTTTGATTACTCTGAAGTTCGGCTAAAAGAAATTCCAAAATTTGTCTCTTTACAAGTGAGTTCAAGGGTGTAACTTTGACCAAGGTGTTACAGTTTTTCTTTGTCAGTTATATTTTTTAGTATAGGTAATGCAAAATATAGCATTTTTTTTTATTTATTTGTATTGGAGGAAGTTAAAAACATGTAGGACGGCTTCATGTTAAACAAATTTGAAAAAATGCAAAGCCATTCCTTAATTAATAGCCTAAGAGTAAGCCAACTTGGATGGTGACAATGACATTACTGGAGCACTTGTAAATTGATCAAATAATTTTTTTTATATGAACTATCTAAATGGAATATAGCTAAGCGTAATATCCTGTATCTTTAGTTGACAAGAATCTGATACAATCATAGCAATTGATCTATCTTATTGTGTACTTAATATGCAGCTGTATGATAATTCAGTATTAAGTACCACAGGATAATAATTTGTTTCCTACAGGCTAAGGGGTAAGGACCTTGTTCTAGGAGAGAACCTTTTGTATGAAGATTGTGCCATTGTGATATTAGTTACTTAGAGAACCTTTTGAAAATTTTCATATAATTAATATCTAATTCAAAAGTTCGCATCAAATTTAATGGACAACAGAAAGACTATATATGAATGCATGATTCATCAACAACCTTAAAGATCTTTGCATGATTAAGATGATCCAGTCAAGAGTCAGACCTACAACGATAATACTTAGAACAACCTCTACTATGAGGATTTGAAGGGGGAGGAAGACACCCTCCAGTTTTACTATAAGCTTCACCACTGCCACCACCATTACAAACTGGTTTGTCTCTCTTCAAAGCTCCATCAGAAATGTATCTCTTCTGCTCCAGAAACCTTCGGCTTATTTCTGACTCCATCAGCAACTCATCTTCTTGGTTGCATTCAGCTATGGAACCATTGCATGTGTGTGAATAACTTGTCCATGAGAACACAGTGCTGCTGAAGAGCATAAAGTAGCAGAAGAAGCTTAGAAGTCTAATGGTGGATTTTGAGGCCATTCTTCTGTTCTGTGTTTTGTATGTTCCCTTTCACTCAGAAGCACTATATAGAGAATAATATTTTACACCAACTTTTAGAAAAAGGTGCAAGTGGATAAGCAGATGGAGCGCACTTCACCAAACATTTTGGACAATGTGGTACTGATGAATTTCTTTTCCTGTGAAGACTAATGATTTATTCTGTTAATATGTGATAGCATGTGCATGAGATAATTGAGATTAGGTGGTTCTAGAAATCTAAAGGAGCAAATTCTTCTTTGTACTGAGTATATATTTTTATTGACTGATTTGAATATGGACTGCTAACACAAAAAAGTAATATAAACTGTTGGGAATACAAACACAAAGTATTTGATAAAGTAATATAAAGTCATTACACACATTTGAGAAAGTATGCATATGCATAAAGTGGCGTTAGGTAAATAGAAAAGGGATTATTTTGAAAAGAGGGAAAAGGAGAGGAGAGAAGAGAAGAAAAAGTGTGCTAATATAATCTTACGTTTAAAGTATTTGGTACATTTTCCACCAAGTTGCCTACCCTAAACTCCAGTCTTTATCAGTCAATGGACCTTAAAACACACTTGATTGCTGGGTCCTTTGGATTTCATTTGACCATAATGAAGTGAGGACATGAGTTCCATTCAGACCAATCTCAAATTGTTGCACTCCAAAACTTGAAAAGCCAAGGATCTAGGATCTAATTGTTGATTTGCCAGTGTTAATAAGAGATGGTTCCAAGCATTTTCTTCCTCTATATTTTTTTTTTGTTTATTTACAAAAAGTTGCACCCACTGCACAGGCTTGAATCTGCAGATGTTGCATAGATAGCTGGAAGCATTTCTTTTAAATAATATGAACCAATTAAGGGCAATTATCAAGCTGTAGACCTAAAACTATGTGCAAACTACAATCGGATAGGTACTCCTATTTAGTATCAAGACAGATACAGGCTTCAATACTAGTTGGCTTTCACATGAGCTATAGAAATGGGGGTATGCTAACATCATCATCTCATAATTAACTTCAGTAGTAACAAGCAATTGGGACATTGCAATGATTTACATTCGTATATCTATATGATGTAAACAAATGAGTTGTGAAGAGAGATCTATGCACTAAAAGTCTAACACAAAGCAGTTATAATCCCAGTAGCTCATGTTTCCATATTACACGGTAATTTTTTTTTTTTATAGACAGTTTATATTTATTTTGTAGGTTCAATGGTTCAGAGTTGTTATATTAGGACACAGTGGTTTTATGCAGGGTTCAGTACTTCAGTGCACAAAATAAATTTAGACCGCTGAGTCTAAAAAGTAAATATAATTTGAATGTGTGCAAACAAAAATTCTTCCGAGACACACATTTGTGCCTGTATATTATCCTGTGTCTACAAAGCAAAAGGAAGAATAGTATACGAGGCCATGAAAGCACTCATCATATTGTACGGAAAAAATATAAAGATTTAATTGTTATGAATCGTTGGTGTACAATTTTTTACATTTTTAATCAATTATAAATTGTTATATTATTAAAAATGTTCGACTCTTATAATAAATATCATAAAAGTCATGAATAAGTTGATTTATGATTGATTGATAGTATAAAAAACTTTATAAGTGTATCAAAATTAAACTCCAGATAATTAAGTGCTAATGAGAGTGTGAGAATGATATTGGGGCTTTGATTTTCCACTAACTCACATCACGCTCTTGTGCATGCACCTCCATTGTATAAAGGATATTGCTAATAAGTGTCCTAAGTGCACTCTTTAAGGAACCCAAAAAAACATGTTTTTATGGAAAAACTAAATATATAATCTCTTAGAATAATAAATACATCATTTTTCCGTACAAATTTACTTTTTTTGAAATCTTAACGATTGTCCTATGGAGACAATCGTTAGCATTCTCCTTGTACAAAAAAGGAGGAAAAAAGAAGAAAAAGAAAAAGAAAAGAGACAGACATGATGGAATGAGGTACTTCATTTCCTTATTCTCCCCATTGAACAAACTGAAGACTTCATTTTCTACACCTGCAGATCTTGGAGCATCCTCTATTGTAAGGATTTGATGGTGGCGGCATGCAGTTTTTGCCACAGGGTACTATGTTGCGCTTGGTAGCTTCCACAGTAATGTACTTGTTTGCTTTAGCAAGTTTTTGAGTTTTTTGAGACTCCATTTCCAGCTTTCTAAAAGCTCACTGCTTCATTCCCCATAAATCGTTGTGTTTTCTGGTGCTGATTTTGAGGTTAAGTATGCCTATTTATAGTGCTACTATGTGAAAAATGAGAAATGAGAACCATAGGAGGTGGCCAAGGAATAAGACATAAGGAATAAGTTCACCTTCAACTTTTTATTTTTGTTCATAACTTTTCTCAAGAAACTAGAAAGTCGGTTCTGTAATAATGTAGTATAATCTCTGATTCGTTGGTACCTTTGTGTTTAAGTAATGCTATTCTTTACACCACTGTTATAGCCATAACTGCACTCAAATATATGCCTACATGCAATAACTCTTCTTTGTTTTCAGTGTTCTTTTTTACAATTTTTTGTAAACAGAAAGCAAAATAAAAACAATTTGGCAATTTTATAATCATTTCTGAAAACAGGAAACTGAAAACAAAGTATCTGTTTAGTTTGTTTCTACTTTCCTGTTTTTATAAATAATTACAACACATATAATTACAAAATTGTCACATTGTTTTTGTTCTGTTTCTTATTTTCAAAAATTTATACAGGAAATACTGAAAACAACTTTTTGTTTGTTTTCACTGTTTCCTATACAAAACTTTGAAAACAAGAAATAGAATGAAAATAATGTGATAGTTTTATAATTATTTGTTTTGTAATTATATTTGGAATTAGGAAATGAAAACAGACCCAAAACAAACCAAACTGGCCCAAAACAAATAGACCCAATATTCAAAATAGTTGGATGTACATAATGTTTTTGGTTATGTTTGATTTATCGTTGTAAACGTACATTTGGGTCCAAATATACTTTTGCCCCAAAAGAACTCTATAGATACTTAGTCCTAAATATACGTTTGTAATTTCCGAATGATAAATCAAACATGCGCTTTATCATGAAAGCTCATATCGGTGCCCCTGGTGTTTTTGCTGTTAACTTGTGGTCTCTTGTCAACAAGCAGCAAAATCTTTTGACAGGTAAGCAAAGCTTAGCCTTTTTTTTCTTCTTAAAATCTCTATGAAAAAGATGCTGTTTTTAAAAGCCAGTTCAAACGAGCTAAACTCATCTCTTAAACTATACTAGTCCTAATCAGAATGAATCATTAGTCTTAACAATAACGTAAATGAGCAAGACCCCGCAAGTTACAATCATAAACCATATACACAAAATTAAATATTAAGAATTTGTTTTCTATTTAACATTTCTAGTGCTTTGATATGTTAAGGGGTGCGTCATATACAAATGGTTTGGCTGGAAATCTGTTTCTTGAGTTCGTCATTTCAAATGCAGTTAAATGGGAACAAGTAGTGTACCCAAAAAAAAAAAAACATGGGAACAAGCAATGTAAAAGGTGCAGCATATTCATGATGTGACTGTTAATCATAGAATTCCAAGTAAGGCCATTAATGTACAGTGTTATATTCATAGATTCACTTGAGCAGGAGACCCCAGTTTTGGAGGTGAGCAGGACTTATTTATACAAAAAACTCTGTTTAAGATGATGTAAATGAACAAAGTATTGAAACTAAAACTAAATGAAAGATAACTTTATTACAATGAAACTATGATATGGCTGCTTAAATCCATATATCTGAAGTGCAGTCCCCACCAGGATATCTCATCTCATGGGCAAGGGAGGGACCATCAGGCTCGGCTCCAAAGTCAACAAAGAAGTTGGGGTTAACTTTCAGGCCACCATTTTCTGGATCAACATCAATCTGTAACATGTGAGATCCGTTCTCTACAAGCTCTGGATAGAATTGTTTATCCCATGGACTAAAGAGTGAGTTTGTAACATATAGCCTCTTCCCATCTAAGCTCAACTGAATCATCTGAGGGCCCCCTCTCAACTTATTTCCCTGAAAAGCAAAAACATCATCTCATCAGCCACTAAGAGGTCACATTTATGCATCAGATACAATGTTGTTGTTCTGGTATAACAGAGAAAAGTACATGCATAAAGGGGAAGAATGTCCTTGCTCACTTAGACATCAGGACTAACTTAGTGGAGACAATGCAGAGGTAATGTTGCTGAACAGTGACAATACAAATAGGTTTTAAAAAGGGACTTGTGCTAGGCTCCGTACCCGACCTGCACAGGGTATGCTCACTCACGCGGTCGGCCTGCCCCCCAAGAAATGATCCCATGCTCCTTAGAGGTCTACGTTGATAGCCACACTACCCAGCTATAAATAGGGAACCCACAAGGAGTATCGGGGGGACTCTTCATACTCTTTACTTACCTTCTCAATTCCTCCCTCAAACACTTAACACTTATAACTATAAGATGTATTTCACTCCACTCTACTGAAAAAACCTTAAATGTTTTGACAATTTTTTTGCAACAAGAGCATACCCAACAATCACCATTATTTTCATGATCCATAAACTTGAAGTAACACAAAATTCCGCTTCTTTTGGAACTTGTTCAGAGTATATGTTCAACAACTAATGGACTCCAAACTGACACATGATATGCCAGAACTTTGACACCAGGGTTATATTAATTTTGAAAATTAAATAGTACTAACCTGAATGTCTGGAATATCAGATTGCCAAGTTTTACCATCTTCTGCTGTAGCTACTATAGGGCTTCCTTTCTTGAGTAGTCCCCCAACCCATACTTGGCCAGTCAGCACAGGATTTTTAGGGTCTTCGATGTTATACTGTCTTATATCCCCATGAAGCCAATTCACAAAGTACAGAAACCGATCATCAAGAGAGATCAGAAAATCAGTTATAAGCCCAGGCATTTCAGGAAGAATCCAGTTTTGCACTTTCAATGGTTTCACTGATATTGCAACCTGCAAAGTCAGCTTATGCATAAGTATTATTGATCAATATGCCTTGGTTGAAGCACAAACACTCACCAGAATGTCTTTTTACATACCTCATGGCTCCATGACCCATCCTGGGTCTTGAAAAATCGTACCACGTTACTAGCCAATGCACACCCAACAAAACCAGTATCTTTAGAAGGTTCATGCAGAAACCTTATCTGCATTTAGGATAAATTAGTTATAAAACATGCCACCTTTTACACAATGCTTCACAAGAACAAGCTGTTTAAAAGAGGGGAACAAGTACGAAAAACATTTATAATCAAATTACATGTATATTAATGGCGTCATATGCTGTAAAAGTAAAAACAAAAACAACAATCAAAGCCTTTTTCCACTAGGTGGGTCGGCGACATGAATGAATGACACCGTGACCACTGTCTTCTATCAAAAACCAAATCCTCCGATAGGCTATTTAGGTCTAAATCCTTCCTAATGGTTCTACCTAGAGTTTTTCTTGGTCTTCCTCTCCCTCTAATTATGGGGCTATCCTCCATCTGATCGTGTATTGGTTTTCTTCGCACATGTCCAAACCATTTTAGGCACGATTCCACCATTTTTTTCTCGATATGTGTCACTCCTACTTTTCTTCTAATACATTCCCTCTTGATCTTATCTTCAGTAAAAAAAGTAAAAACCATAAAAAGAAAATGCATTATAGGTTGTAGAAATTACTGTCTAGGTTTATGTTAAATCACTTACCTCCAGGGGTAGAAGTCCCGATTGACCAAGGTCTAACGTTTGTCTTAGTTCACCCTCAGGCCAGCTGTATACGTGTAGATGTCTCCCATAAAATCCATCAGAGACATGTTGTAAGTCAAAACCTTTGGTGAAAGCAGCAGGAGCACCCCATGATGTGCTAATCATGGTCTTATGCCGAGGTTGGTACCAGAAGTCAAACCCAAATAATGGACTGTGCCCAGGTTTCTCCCACCTGATAATTGTGAAGCATGATACAAAACTTACATAAACAGAAAATAAGCCACTAAAATGATAACTATTTCATGTAATTAGTTTTATACAACTGTCGCCAAAGATTTAAAACCATATGCCAAGAAATATGATGCTGCAGAGCAATTATTGAATGATTCCATTCAAAACGTTTTTCATTTCTAAGCATCAAAGTAAATTGTCAATCTGTGACTACCCTATTTCCCATGTTGACTGTTAATTTGACTTCAAAATGAGAAATTAAAACTAGATCTTACAGAATATTAGAAACCAAGTGCATGCAGAGACAAATAGGAGCTGGTAAGTTGAGAGTATTTTATAACATGCGTTCTTGTATTTCTCAATCTAATCTATTAAAGGGTACCTTCCTTTCACATTAAATTCTGAATCAAGGAGAAGAAATCCACTTCCTGCTGCATTTCCATCTTTATCTCCAAGACCTGAGAGCATTACGTCACCAGAAGCAAGGCAATGGGATGTGTGCAGGTAAGCTAATCCAGTCTTACTTATGATATCTTCAGGCTCAACAACTTTGTGCAAAGATGGAGACCTTGGATTTGTTTTTGTGTCAACCACGTATATGCGGCCTGATCTGAAATATGCTAAAGCTGACTGAATAAGGAAATTGTTTTAAAACTCATCTTTAATTAGAGTTCTTGAACCATACAAATATAAATACAAGTAAATCCATAGTGTATAACAAATATATTAATTAGAGCTTAGGTACTTTCTTAAGGCAGTGTAGATGTCATGACAAAATATGGAAAGATATGGAGGAGGGAAACACCAGAAAACTTACTGTGGTAGGGTTGAAACTAGATCTTGTGTGTTACAATATCATGACACAAAACATTTTATTGTATTTATGTACTTGCTCTGCTTCTTTACTATTTCACTGCCTTTCAGTTTGAAGAAGATATCTTATCCTGTTTCTGATAATACAGTATTATCACAAATACACAAATAAAACATATAGTTGATGGTTATAGATTGTGTTTTAAAAGACAAAATTATTTGCCAGAACCTTACTTATAAATTCTAATATCCAGATACATGAGCCATGGAAACACTAGCAATAAAATAAATAAGGGCTGAAACTAAAATTAAAAGGGAAACAAATAAAATTCTGAGGTGTCCAGTAATATGCTTTATAAAGTAAGTTAATAACTCTATGAAGATTTTCAAATTTAAATAGATATAATGTTTTCCGGCCAGGCAGGGTTGTGGGGAATCCCCATCAGCCAATCTGGTTCTGCCCCTTAACAAGGTGCAACTGGATCATGGTAAAAAGAAAAACAAAAAACTACAAATCATGAGGTCAAAAATTGAAATGACACTGATACAGTTTCAGTATAGCAGCTTACACCATGGTGTTTGGTTCCGAAATGTTTTATTCTCAGGTAAATTACATTCCTGAGAATCTCATAAATATTTCTTTCCCACCTACACAAATGGGAATAGAGTTTATAACTATCATTCTCTAATTTTATTCTCGGGCATCTTTTATATCTGGGAATACTTTTTTAAAACTTGTACCAAACATGGAAAACTTTTATTCCTATGCCAACATTCCCGGGAATATTTTTTTAAAACTTGTACCAAACAATAAGAGACATCCAAACTTGGGCAATCATGTGCAAAACCACATCTTTTAGTTATGTTTTGTAGATAAGCAAGATGCGAAAGGATTGCAGACCGCGAGTACATAGAGGACATACTTGAAACGTGATCAGCATGCAGCATATAAGCATGGTTCCAACCAGGCAATGCAAACCAGTGCTATTGTTTTACCAAAAAAATAAAAAAAGCAAAATCCATATAAAAACGGTAGGCTGATTGTTTTCTTTTATTATCATTATTACTCCCTCCATTTCTAAACGATTGACTCTTTGAGAATTTAATCTTATTCCATTTTGACTGTTGTTTTAAAAGATAAATGAACATTTATTACATTTTTTTCCAACTATACCCTTAAGCAATTGTAACATAATACTAGTTTTCAATATTTGCAGCATTTATAACACAACAGTTTCCAATAAGGACAATTTATGTTGTTCATTCAAAGTAACAATTTAGTCTCTTACACAAGTGAAGGTAAAATCAGATATCGTCGATCTGCCGATGGATCTCCATAGCAAGAGCTGCATGCATTCCACCCAGTATGGTGCAGTTCATCACCTAAATAAAGTACAGGTAGCCTATGGATAACTTTTGAATAAGTTGGAGAGCTAGGATCCACATCCACCGTTGCCAGATAGTCAGGCTTCTCCCTTCCTGTTCCTGTGTTGTATCCATCCATCATCAATAAAAACAAATAAAAGGTTCAATTATTCTGCATGTCCTTGAATTATTTGAGAACTTTTAAATAGTTCTATATACTTTAAAAGTTTATAATTGGGTTCCTGAATTTATAAATAATTTATAATCGGGACCTTATACTTTAAATGTTTGTAATCAGATCCTTAAACTTGTAAATAATTTGTAATTAGGTCCCTGGGTAGCATGTCTCTTAGTAATCACCAGTTTACAGTCTGGTGACGAAACCGTGTCCGAGGGACCTAATTAAAAATTATTTACAAGTATAGGGACTCGATTACAAACGGATCCAACTATAAAATATTTACAAGTTGGGAGATTCAATTACAAACTTTTAAAGTATATGGACCTATTTAAAAATTCACAAATACTTCAGGACCTACCGAGTAATTAAACCAAAATAAAATCACCAAATTATACCTTTTTTTTAAAATAAGAGAGATTGTTTAATTTAAACTGCATCAAGCCTCCATTCATAATCATAGTATTAGAAATAGATATTCTACAACGAGATGTTACTTTTACCCATTATCATATCATATCATATCATATACTTGTTCTTTTAAAATTTATAAAGGCTTATCAGAAATAGAACCGAGTATCTTCAGCATCCATATATAAGAAAGCTCAAATCTTTTGTGACAAAGTGAGAAACCCATCATCATCTCTCTGCCTAATAATGCCTATCTACCCCTCCAATGAAGCTGAATTAGCATTTCCAGACTTATAGAGACACAAGAATAAGAAGGTACCTGAGTAGATAGCAGTGACATAAATGAGAGTCTCTGTGGGACCAGACATGGCCTCCAGTGGGCTAGCATAGCCAGGACCTGATTTGCAGCAGTCATGTCCTTTGCTTTGGTTCACCACCTTGTCTCCCACCTCACCATGTTCCAACACTGCCACATCCGTAGCCATCTCTCTCTCTCTCTCTCTCTCTCGTTGAAAGACTTGCTTCACAGACTTTGTCTTGAAAAGAAGAAAGATGATGGTGATAAATGAATGAATGAAGAAGAAGACGGGATGTAGGTGTCAGTCACTGACTTACAAGTCACATGCAATGACCTTTGTTGCCCACATACAGTCACAGGAACTGTGGGAAACCGGTGTAGTGTTGGACTTTCTATTTCTGCTGAGGTGTGGTGTTGGAATTATATTCGCACACCGTTTTTATCATAGTACTTTTACATCATTCCTAGTTTCCCACGACATCCTTATTTTTAGAGAAATGTTTTTTTGAATATCTAAATACAATATCTTTTTAGTTTTTTAATGTATTTTTAAAAAAAAATATATACAACGAAGATAAAAAAATAAATGAGAGATAAAAATAAATATATATATATATATATATATACGGTATCACATATGATATTCAAAATTTGATGTTTAAATAACAAAACTATATTTCTACAACTACAATTCAATTCAGAAATGATATTATGACATGAGGTTTGGACGGTGACACCGTATGTATTAAATGACATTTTTATAATAATGAGTAAAAATAGTGATTAATATTGTGTTGGACGTGATTAATAGGTACAATTTATAGTAATATGGTAATTCATTAATCACTCACTGAACTTGATTAATCATGATTTTGCACAATATTAACCATGTTTGAAATACTTTCTGAAAAATGATGAAAGAGATTATGAGGGTATGTTTATCATAATTGGTTAACAGAGTTCAAAATAGTGGTTAATATATCTTGTTAGACACGGTTAATGAGTACAACTTATAGTAGCATTTTAACCTATTAAGCACCTACTGAACTTTATTAACCATGTTTGAAATACTTTGTAAAAAATGATGAAAGAGATTATGCGGGTAAATTTATGATACTTGGTTAATAGGGTTTAAAATAATGGTTACCATTATGTTGGACATAGTTAATGAGTATAATTTATAGTAGCATGATAACCTATTAACGACCTACTAAACTTAGTTAACCATAAATTTGCACAACATTAACCCCTCATTTGTTGGATGTGGGAGTGGGAAAATAAAATGTTTATTTACAACATTACCACCGGTCACTATCTTCAAATATCATTACTTAATTGATTTATATATACTATTAATGTTTCACTATTCGGTTAGTCCTTTTACTTCTTTTTTTGAAAAGTTGAAATAGATTTATGAATTTTGAAAGATTGAAATCGTGTATCTAAACTTGTAAAAATTATAATTGAATCTTTCACATACATTTTTGTTAGGATTCTCAAAATGTATAAGAGCCTATTTAAATTTTTTCAAAAAGTATAAAGACCTAGTTGAATTTTCTCAAAAAATTCATAAATTCATAAATACACAAGTTAATGATCACTTAAAGAAACCTAATCAAGATTTCTATAAGGGATTCAATTATAAAATTTTAGAAGTTTAAGGACTCAATTGCTCACTTTTAAATTTTTGGGACCTATTTAAATTTTCCCAAAAAGTCTAATGACCGACTGAAAAATTAATCCTTCTATTTTATTTTTTAAAAAAGTTTTCTTACATAGAGATATGTTAATGAGTTATAGTATTAAAAGTAGAAGACTAAATCCAGCTTCCCTTACTATTTATGGTGAAAAAAATAAAATAAGATAAACACATTTTTTCTACTTTTTCTTAAATAAGAGTGGTATAAACAAAGGAAAAAGCTCCTCTAAAGTGAGTAAAAGTGTCAAGTGAGAAAGTAAGGGTGTATCCATCCTTAATTACTTTAAATGAATTGAGATCTCAATGTACTTTAACTATTTAATGGTGGATAAATTCCTTACTTTCTCACTTTACACATTTACTCACTTTAGAGGAGCCTAATCCATAAAGAAAGTGTAAAAAAATTGTGGAATGTTAATCTTTTGTTGTTAAAAAGTAATTCTTTTATTTACAACTTACTATTGTTTATAATTGATGCACGGGATAGTTGGAGAAAATTATATTTATTTTTTTGAAAATTTAACAAAATAGTTTTTAAAAAAATTAGCACATGTTACAAAGGTTAAAAATGTAAAATGTTTGTCATAATTTATATATATTATAATGTTGCATGTTACCAAGGAAAAAATATCAATCAAAACACAATTGATTAACCTTTTAATGTGGAATTATAATTTGTGTTTGATACTCACATTTCAGAAGGAAGAGAATAATATTTTTAAATCTGGAGCTTTCAAAGCAATCTTCCAATGGTGATGGGAATCTCGAATTGGATATAAAATAATACTTTTTGAAGAATTTCATCTTTGCTAACTGTAAAATTAGGGTTATCCAGACATCTGCATTTTCAGTGAGAAACCTGGAAAGTTGATACGCGAAGTCTCCATCATTTCCCACCTCTCATGTATTCAACCAACTCTTCCTTTGCAACGAGTACCCCAATTACATAAGAATGTAATAATTCATCTCTGGGAAAGAGTTTCCCCCTCAAAAACAACTTTTATTTTGAAAAAAAAAAAAATTTATCTTGGATTATATTTGGTAAACCTAATTAAATTACAAAAAAAATTTTTTATGAGAAATAAAATTATTTTTAGAGAATCTAACAAGCTTGAAACCAATAACACTTTACTCATTTCACATTGTAATAACAACCAAATAAATATTATTAAATTATATAAATAATTTCATAATTTTTATAATTTACGATATAAAAATATATTTTTACACAACTCAAATGAAATAAATTATCTTAAAATCGTTTTTTCAGCAAACACATCCAAATATAAAGTTTTTTTATTCCACACCCAAACATAAAAGTTACTTTTACTATAATCGATTATAATAATAATTAATTATACATATAATCAATTATTGAAATAATCAATTTTTCGCAACTAATTCAATCCCACCTATAGTCCAACAATATTTTTCAGTTCTGTAAGATACAATAATAAAAGGATTGTCACACAGAGATAAGGACTTTACGGCACTGTCTTAACATAGTATACTGTGAAAGCTCTCTTCTGCATACCATTGGCACTCGGTAGTTTACTTGTATAGATTGTCTATTTGCTCCCGGTATTGAGTCACAACTCTATCCCTTCGAATTTTCATGGTTGGTGTCATTAGCCCATTATCAATCTGTCATTGAAGAAAAAGGACTAACCAAATATGTCAATTATGTGATGTGCATAGCATAGTATAAAGATGCTACTGCTTGGAATTCCAAATCTAACCGTGAAGGGATCCTTTACAAGAAGGATTGGTCCAATTTGAAATGGAGATTCTGACATCCTGCATAATAAATAAGATACAACCAATGAGGAAAGAGCAGATAAATCAATATCAGAGTATAGTATAGGAAACAAAACTACATAGGGAACGCTAAAGAAACATGTGAACTTTTTCATTATTTTCCATTTTGATTATTTTCATTTTGGGTTTCCAAGTCTCAATGGATAGGTGAAAAATTAATCTCTCGAGTATGATCGTGCGCCTAAGCTGATACTCTTCACAACTTAACTGGCTATAGAACAAATTAATTTATTCTCTTACATTCTCATAAACTTTCAAGTAAAGCTAATTAACCGTTATAGTCAAACACTACCCTTCCATAGAAACAGAAAAAACACTAACATACCACAGAGATATAATGAAAGGCATAAATATTTTCTGGCATTCATTACAAGAAACCAAAGTGAGACACTCCTTACCAAGTCTTTAATTCTTTATATATTAGGCTGGTCAACTTTTCCTCACTAACATCTGAACTGTTGGAATCTATAATTGACAACTCCCTTGCTACCTTCAAAACTTCTTCTTTGTTAGGAACGATTACAGCTCCTAGACGTTGCTTATCCTATATGTTAAAGTCATCTCCAATAAGTAAAATCGTTACATTTTTGTACTATTTGACATACAGTTAATATATAGAACTTGAGCTCAAAAAGTTGTAAGAAATCAAGAATTTACCTGGCCAACAACAACAATTTGTTGAATTAGACTACTCCTCATGGCAGCTTCTTCGAGTTCCGCCGGTTCAACATTTTCACCTTCTCTTATTAAAACAAGTAGTTAGTACTTACATAAGGGGAAGTAGAAAACTGATGATCATCAGGCTTTTGTGCAGAGAAAGAAGTTGCAATTAAAGTGTAAAAAAATGAAAATTAACCATGAGCCACACAGTAAACATATGACAACTAAGAAAGCCAATTAAATGTTAGTTGTAAATTGTGTACATACTAGAAAGCCACACAGCAAAGTAAAACACAAACAACATTTTCTGACTTTCTTTACTATTTTCAATAAAAAACCTGAAATTTTGGAATCTTTTAAACAGCATATGATTATGTTAACAAAATCTCCAATTGAGTTCTAGGAGCCTAAAGAAATTAAATGATAGAGAACTTTTTTGTTATCTCCAAAACTTTGTCCAGTCCCTTTAAAATTATATGATTTCTAAGGGTGTGATCAAATCAAACCAGTGTCTCCAAACTTAGGTTGTGTCTATGTTTGTTTGACAGTTTATATAAACAAGTTTGAACAAAATTTAAGAACTTAATTAATGAACAAGTTCAAACACGATTTTTTTCTTACTATTTATGTATGTTCAAGAAAAACTTGTTTTTATTTTTATATAAAAGAAAAACTTGTTTATAACTTATAAGATTGTTATTATTCATTATTGCTTGATTAAACATGTTCAAATGAATCAGAACTCATGTAGCATATCATTGAACTGTACTTTACATAACATGCAAATGCAGTACATAAATACATATATATATGTACATACATATAGTATAAAATGATACATCTAATGAAGTAGCATTAATTAACATGCTTTACAATTTGCTAAAATCTAAAAGACCATTATTGTTAACAAAAATATTCGCATATAGAAAGAAAAAAATTTGCAGATGAGTGCACAATAAGGCTTTCAGTCTTTCACCATTACGGGTTTGGACTTTGGAGAGGGTCAGATGTAGGAAAAAATAGAATAAAATAATCCTAATATTATAAACTATAGAGAAAATTATACTAACCTCCCTTGAGGTTCAGCTTAATTAAACCTGACATCTCTCTTGTTTCAAAAGTTACACTCATCTCACTTTTAGCGGAGGTTAGTGTAATTTTAATATTACCCTACAAGGGAGGTGAATGTAATCATAACATTAACCTCAAGAGAGATTGGTGTAATTATTTAAACAAGAAGGGTACTCGGTATAATTAGGCCAAACCTCAGAGGAGGTTAGTGTAATTTCCCCTAAACTATAAAGAGCCTTTCTTCATGTAATACATGAAGTATACTTTCACCTTGAATCTGTTCATTTAAAAGCCGAGTTACTTTTACTAGTTGTGTCCATTATATCACATCGCTAATGGATTAAAATTATAGAAAACACACATACATAGACAGAAAGAGTAGAGACATATAACTTGTAGAATACAAAGCTAAAAATATTACACCATATAGAAACTTCTGTTATACCTGTAGAAAGCACAATAGTGTCTTTAGCACGGCCATCCACAACAATCACACCACCAGATTTACGACTCCTCCCAATTGAATAGTGTGGAACAATCAACCCTATATCACCAGTATTCAGCCAGCCATCCCCATCTATGGCCTGATTTGTAGCTGAAGGATTCTAATAGAAGAAATAATAAGACATGTGATTATCACAATTCCTTCCAGAAGACATCAATATCATAAGATTTGCATGTAAGGAACACTTTTTGACTCCTCCATCTATTACATAGTGGTTGCTGGAATATCATGGAAAAGGTGTATGGTTTATTATGATCAAACTGGAACTCCAGTGCCAATGTGTGGAGAAATTCTAAAATATGCCGAAAGTAAGTACTGTAGGCAGTTTTTTAACCATTCTGATCTGCTTTAATGATCTAATGGCCTGTATGGTTATGTGGTGCCATGTGTTACATTTTTTATTGGACTACTGTAATGCTCCTACAGTATATATAAACCTAAAGATTTTGAGTTGGATTCCTGTGGGTTGTCCAAGGGTTTGTGACCTTGAATGGGACAATCTCCCCTACTAAGCTTTTTTTTACCCACAAAAAACAAAAAAGTGCAATCCCAGTATAAAGGAAGTACTAATATCCGTTGTAAGCAAGCAAGCGCGCGCACACACAAATGCAAATTAAAATTACCTTGAAGTATCCTTTCATCACTTGTGGGCCCCTGACTTTCAAAATGCCCATTGAGCCAGGTGGAAAAACTTCATCAGTTTCAGAATCTACTACTTTGAATTCTGTATCATCAACTGGATGCCCAACAGATCCAATAACCTTCAAAAGATAGCATCTGTAACATTCTTAGATAAAAGAGCCACTCTTTGCAGCCTCAAATTACAAACTAATTAAAAGAATGCAAATTATCTAACTACTATGAATGCCATGTTCTAGATAGAGGTTTGTGACAAATGGTTGGACAGTGTGATATTAAGAGTTTAAGTAAGGACTCTTGTTTAAAAAAAAAAAACAGAAATGAAAGGAAAATAAAAGGAAGACTTTTCTATAACCATTTACTGAAGTTGAAGATTTTGAATCTTTGATCATAAACTATTAGGATTAGTTGAGACAGTTAGTTGGTTAGAAGGGTCAGCTAAATAAATAGGGGGGGAGAGTAAGGGAAAGGGGCATTCAGAATTATAGCTTTGTAATAACCGGGCAAAGGCTCAGTTGGAAAAGGAGCAAACATTTGTGAAAGGGAAACCCTTGGAGGAGAATTCTTTCTCCTATTCTCAGTTGTTCAATAAAAGGTTCATTTCATTTGTTTTTTTCTATCAAATTCCCGTTTTGTTTCCTCGGTTCCAAACATGAACCATTTTTATGCAAGTGTATACAGGCAGCAATTTTTCTATGCAATTGATATGTGGCTTACATTACATCTAAGTCTTCGAGCAGCAATAACTGGTGAAGTTTCTGTTAAACCATATCCATTCTGCACGTTCACACCAATTGCCTGCAGGTTATGAAAAAGCACCAATGTGAAAAGGACTCCAAAAAAATGTTTGCAAGTTACACGTGTGGAGTATCAGACCTCAAAAAATTTATCGACTTGCCGAGGCAAACTACCACCACCACTTATTCCGGCCTGCAGAGTACCATAAAGTTTCCCTTGTCATGACCACAATTTCCAAAATCATGAATAGTGAAACAATGTAGTGCAAACTTTAGGTGAATAATATATGTCACAACAACTAAAATATAAGACAACTAGAACCCCCAACATCTACTTCACAAGGAAGTCTTATTCCTTTGCAAAGCTAAAGTTAATGCAAAATTGTAATCTTTCAAAAGGAAACCATGCTTGCGGTCTTGAATTGCATAAACTCATCCTTTGAAAATTCTCCTGTTTTCATCTAACCAAAGGGACCATATTAAACAGTTGGAACCATCTTCTACACTTGTTACTTCTATTGCTGTTGCAGGCCGGAAAGACCTCCACCATAGTGGTTAGGATACCAGATAGAGAAAGGAGGAAGAACACTAGACCTTAGCCAAAAGGCTGATAAAGATACTTTTTTATAGGGCAATCAGAAGCATGACTGCAGAAAACCTTTAGCTTGAATGTTGTAAAGTTTTCTGCAGTCGCCAGGTTTCAAGAAGAGAAGGGAAAATCTGAAAATTACTCATTTTGGTTTTACATTGCATCTCAAAACTCTATATGGCATTGTTAGCAACTGGTGTTGCAAGAACTGAGAATGAACTGAATCTTTATTCAATACTGCTCGAAACCCTCCTTTACACGGAACACAGAAGAACATTCACACCGCTCACAACTCACACACTCAATGGCACTCGCTTCACAATACTTTTCATGCCTCCCCTCTGCCCTCTTCTCTCTCTTTTATACAGAACAAATATTACAACCTAACTAACATAACTGCATAACTGCTACCAACAAACTGAACAGATTTGGGTCCCACTTATTGAGCCCTTTATTCCCTATCAGCTATTCCCATACCTAACAGGCAGTCCATTGCATCTTATTAGGCGCAATTCTGCAACCATAGCTTATCCTGAATAAATACCCTCAACCAAGTTTATCCTTGAAATAATCAAGTAATCAGCACCTTACGGATACCAGAACAAGTACTAACATCCGATAATTCTGCCACTACCAGCCTGTAAAAATATCTCATTTCTTCTCCAACTCTTACTTTATAATGATAAAGAATGATGAGCAGAAGAAACACAATTGAGAATTACAGTTCAAGGCAAACAATTGACAGAAAAGGTTATGAATAAACTTTTGGGAAAATTATAAAAAGCAGAATCCTAGGTAACAATATTTCCAATTTAGGAATAATTAACAAACTCAAATGGTTAATTAATTCAATAACTGCAGTTAAGTGGTTAATTGTTTCAAAGCTGAAAATATTTTTACCTAGAGCTCTATTTTAGTAATTTTCCCAAAACTTTTTTCAAAGTAAGAGGCAGATAGTATTTTTTGGTACAATGGAGAGAAAGACAGTATTGAACTTCTCTAAATGAGACAATGAATAAAATAAAGACAAGCATACAGTAAAAGTATTAGAAGAATAAAAAAAGAAGAATACAGGACCTTTGATATTCCAATTGCTGAATGGATTTTACTGTAGATGAGTCTCTTTGCCAGAAGATGAACTGGAAATAATATTGCAGCAATAGTTCTTGCCCATAACCAGTCCAACATTGAATAGACATAGGAAGGCTGCTGCTTATTCTTTGTTAGACATTTACCCTATAAACATATTTGAAATTTGTAGGTCCCATATCGGATGGGTGAATGGGCAAAGAACTTGGGCAACCCTCTTCGCTTGAGCTAGCTTTTTGGGATAGAGTTAGGCTCAATTATTCTAATAAAATTTATTAAAAGGGATATCTGTGGCAAGAATTAGTATTACAACATTCGTATAGTTGTTTAAACTTGCAAAGAAAAAAGTGGTGCTGATATAAGATCAATTTTTTAAAATAAAACAAAAAATAACAATCAATTTTTTAAAATAAAACAAAAAATAACAATCAATTTATACAGTCATCTAGATAGACAGCAAGTGTATTGGTAAGTTGCAGATGGAATCAACAAGGCATAGTGACAATAAGAAGCTTTGATTTGAAGAAACATATAAAACAACACTGCAAATTCAAGTTTCTATAATTCTTGTTTGACTCAATCCAAAATGGTAATGAAGTTCCGGGAGACCTAAGTCCTAACTACCACTGGCTTAGCCTAAAAAATGAAGAGCTACAAGACATAGATGAAGCAACAAAATCATTTAAATAATAAATGATTCACAATTACGGAGCTTCTATATTAGTATATATTAAATATAAAGTTGGAAAGAATTCCAGCAGAAAATTTATAGCAAACTGTTTAAGCAATTTGGTTCAGAAGTCTTGATTGACTATTTGGAGGAATGAACCAATACTAATATAGCAATTACCTAGAAACCTGCAATCTGATTGCTAAATCATCATGATGTTTTCCTTTTTACCTTTATTTTGGATAAAATTTCCTAAAGCGAATAAAACAGAATGGAAAGGAAACAGAGACCATGATTCATTAAGAGTTTTTTTCCCAAAAGGGGGAGAGGGGGTGAGCCATGAAGAATCATAGTAGACCTTATGAATCATGTTAAACACTTCAGAGATCAAACAAAAGAGCTGATGACCTGACCTCATAAATACGCGTATACTCCATGTATGCTAAGCTAACCCTTATGAATGTTAGCGCAACTAGCTTTCTAACAAAGGAGCTTGTAGATATCTGCTTCTGGATCCCACTGCAGAAGAAAAAATAAAAAAAATAACAATAAAAGTAATGTTCCTTAGAAACATAATCCTTCTAATAGAAAAACCTGAAATATGATTCGGGACTTCAGGTAATTAGGATTCCAGCATCATCATCAAAATAAGAACATAGGTTTCTTCATAGTAAACAAAATTCCATTTAGCCCTAAACTTTTTTTATTTTGCACTAACGTTTAACAAATTCATAGAGGATTGAGACTACTTGTTAAAACAATGCTTGTAATTAGTTGAACTACAAGGAGAAACTCACCATAAAGGTTTATCAATGACGTACAACCAAGGGAGATGACAATAGCAAAAGTTCACCATCAAAATAACAAATTACTGTTTTTATATCACAAACCCAAGCCCCAATTTCAACTAAAAATCTCTTTTACTCAAATACGAATGTAGGAAACTAATTCCTTTTCTTCTTCTTTTCATTTTTTTTAATTTTCTTCTTATTTGGATAAAAGAAGAGATTTTAATACTAAAATTTCTTGTTTTTTTCTACTCACTTTCTTCCTTTATGTTACACATGGGCTTTGAGCTTTTATAAAATTTAAGTCAAGAAGCACAACAACAAAACCTTGATTTAAATTATATCACGCTACCAATTGTTGGAATTTTCCAGTAGCCTTCTCCATCAACAATTGTGACTCACTCACCTCAAAACATTAGTAAAAAACCAACTTCATGCAGCATAAAAAGGAATGGTTTTGACTTTTGACAAAATACACCATATTTCATATACAAAAGAAAATGCAAGTTTCTACTTTGCATGTTATATCATCAGTTCAATGTGTGCTCAGACAATTCCTGGAAGAGGACTTACCTGTATAATGTTTAAAATACTAAAGGAACAGAAATCAGGTAATGTGGTTGATAACGTTCCAAATCATCCTGGGAAGAAGACAAAAAGTAGAGGACATTAATGCATATGAATTTAAATAACAAAATAACCAATTTTAACCCTTAAAATTGAAGTCACGCTATAGCTGTTTAAGAAGCCACATTTCCACAATGTTTGAAACATATGATCAAAGTTATAATACCTTCAGGTTTTTCACGGTTGTGTATACTTGCTCAATACCGCGTGTGAAAATGAAATACTCACAAGCTCTTTCGTATGCATGCCAAGGTGGCAGCATGCTCAAAAATCTATCCCCAACTTCAGCATGTACAATGTCCCATAAGTTTTTTATCTAGAAATTGATTAACAAATGATACAGCATCAATGATAAGTTAAAAGCCAAGAATTAACTTCAACTGAAACCAATTGAAACTCAGAAAGCTCCACATGGAAAGAGGTTTTAAGAAGCAGAGAAATAAAATGGTGACTTGTATCAGAAGGACCACATTTCCAAGGGGCTATCTTTTCTTTACACCCACATTGTCAAAAGTACCAGGATGAATGTGGCGTTTTACATTAGACCATTTGTGTATGGACCACTCAGCTCAACGTGGGGTCATTAAACAAAGGAACTGGCACTTGTTAGAGGTTGCTAGCTCTTTTTATTATTTAACATGATCACATGAATCTTCCGAAAGCCTAACGGGGAAATGCAGAATTGTCTGTGGTCTATCTCAGTAAGAGGATGAGCTTCCATACAAAGAACACAATTTCTGGTTATGCCTTACATCTCTCATTGTCCCTCATATCTTTCATGACTTCTTTGTCTTCTATTGCTTCTGTGATTGGAAGGAAGCATTTACTAAATTTAACTGGATAGCTACAACTATGATGAAATAGATGAGAACTTTCACCAAAAGTGTCATGTATGAACTTTTATGATGTACATAAGGAGTGCTAGATACATATTCTCCTAACAGCTTAAACTTGCAGGATGATTGTTTCCAACATATTCAACATAATTATAACATGGAACAAAGCTTCTGAAACCATTTTCAGCAATCTTGATCAAAACTCTAAGCACATAACAGGACCCTAATAAATTAAAATGAAGGGATAGTCATAATCAACACAGTCCTTCTGAAAGTACCGTTGCCACAATACATTTTATAAAAGATTTGTAATCAAACCTGATGCAGAAGATTCCGATGTGTGAGCATAACACCTTTGGATTTCCAGTAGTTCCACTTGTGTATACAAGAGTAGCGACGTCATCACAATTTATTGCTTCATAAACATAATGCTTCTCTGCAATCAATATGGAAAGTAGACAAGTTGCACAACACCTGATTACTACCCCTTTTGATGATTAAGAGAAAATTGCATACATGAGAAATTTGACGATTTTAATATGTTAGTACTCATAATAGCTACTGGAAAATATAGACAAACTCCTCATCAATTGTCAAAATTTGGTCCAGAGTGACAGTAGTGACCCATCGTTAGTAGCTTACAGAATTCAAAAGTAAATGCAAACTAATATTAGAAAGTAATGATCAAATTGATGATTCACATGGCACATTAAGTTTGGAAGAAATCATGAAGTTGAACTGTGCACAAGATACAATCTGTTTGAATTGAAGTATGTATAAAACCTTTCTGAGTGGTTGTATATTTGTAATAGCTCTTCAACTGATGACCTTGAGCCTCTTACCACATTGATTGCTCCACTTGCCATCATACCTAGACAAAATATAGCATGGATGTGATTGAAAAATATTTACATAACTGGTATGGCTGATAAATACTACAAGTCTACAAGTCTACAAGCGTGTAGCCTCATATATCAAATGTGGAAAGAGTTGACACCATAATATTACTTTTTAAGGATTAGTACGCACAAATAATGCAAACCAATTGAGCACTGACACAACTCACGAACATATAAATATTGTAAATCTGCCACTAAGCTCGGCATATATGCAGAGATGAAAATCAGAAATTCATTTTCTATTAATGGTGGTAAATGCCAGAAAACAAATACCTTGACGTGATAGTAATGTTAGATATTTTTTGGGTCCCACATGTAATGGTTAAATGTATTAGGATCATTATTTTAATTAGCCAAAATTAAAGTGATCTATTTCAGATAAGATTTGTGGCTAAGGACATAATTGTCATGAAAAATATTGGGTAGATACCAAAGGTCTTGTTTCTTTTTTTATGATGGGCAAAAATAGAAATAAGAAAAGTATAGTCATAATTCTTCATGAAAGGGTATGAATGCAAATGGACATTACTCTTCATGAAAAGATATATGACTCTTATAAATAAAGGGTTATGGTCTCCATTTAGGGGTGGGAATAGGCCAGGCCGCTCGTCGGGGGCCTATGCCCTAGCCTATTTAACAAAAAGGTTAGGTTAAGGCTTTTTGAAAAGCTTATATAGCTAAAGAGGCCAGGTTAAGGCTTTAAAAAAAGTCTATTCGGCCTATCAGGCCGGCCTATTTAACACACGTACACATATATATAATATATAATTTAATATATAATACTACAATATATTATTTCTAATATTTATAGCCTTTGAAAGTAAAGGCCTATTGGCCCATTTAAATGTAGAGGTCTACTTGCATATTTATTTGTGAAGGCTTAGCAACCTATTTATCAGTATAGGCCTACCAACTTCTTTATCATTAGAGGCTTACAAGTCTATTTACAAATGAAGGCTTATGACTTATTTATAGGTGAAGGCATATTTAAAGGTCTTGTTGAAAAGTAGGCTTTTAAATAGGCTTCCAAGCCAGACCAGGCTTTAAAGTAGGTCATGCCTTAAAAATTGGCCTATATTAGGCTAACAGGTCACGCTCAGGCCTTGAGGTTGGAACACAGGTCAAGCTCATACTTTGTCAGGGCCTAGCTCGGCCTAACCTATTCCTACCCCTATCCCCAATTGCAGAGAGAACAATTTCAATTCTCTTCATCCCATTAGAGGAGAAACTAAGGCCCTAAGAAAAATCTACAATTGGAAGCAGGGCCGGCCCAACACCTATTGAGGCCTAAAGCAAACTCTATGATGAGGCCTTTTTAAAAAATTAAAGTATTAATTATTTTGTACACAACAAGGAGTTGATCCCTGAACCTTACAATTAATGGTAAGCTTTTATACCAAATGGGCTAACTTATGTTTGTTGATATATGAAACATATCAAAAAGATAATATAAAAAAATACAAAGTGGACTTTTTTTCTAAAGAAAAAATTATTTTTTTGAGAGGCCTAAAGCAAATGTTTGGGCCGCTTTATGCTTGGACCGGTCCTGATTGGAAGATCACTCCTCTATCAAGAACATTGTCCTTTCCATCAATATTTTATGGATCCTCCGAGTACGCTTCCGCATTCGTTAATCATCATGAATTGGGATGGGATTATAGATAATGTTTGATTTCGTATTTGTGCTTCATGAAGAATATGTTTCTTGTTGATATTGTTTTTGTCTATTATGATGTTCAAAGAATAAGAAACATGTTAATGTTAATAGGTACAAAATAATTTAATTCTAACAAGTGGTATTAGAACCACTCATGATCAGTTCATGTATGATTCAAGAAATTTTAAGGTTTAAAGTTTCCACATGAAGTTTTCAAGTTTTCCTGGAAAAGTTGGTCTTCCATGATTAATTTTTGTTTTTGGCCATTTACGTCGTTTTTAACCATGCGACACTACTACGATTTGGACCAAATTTTCTGGATTGTTTTTTCCTTCGGTGCAATTCTGGATATTTTCTTATGCTCCATATGTTGTTAACGCACTATAGGTCTATCTTTTGTTTGAATGCAACAAATAAAGAAACTTTCTTGTTTGGACGCTGGTGTTACAACATCAAATGAAGTATTGCATTGTTTCATTAGTTTGAAGTTGTTACAATCTCTGTGACTGTGATGGTGCGATGCCTTCTTGTTTCGTTCTGAAACGTTGTAGTTTACATTTATATTTTAAAGTTTGGTGGTTATATCAGTGTTATGGTTTGGCTTAGTGGTTGAAACCTTATCCCTTCCGGAAAGGCGTCAGGTTCGATTCTTATTGTTGTTTCCTGGTTATGTTTAATACTTTCTCTGGTAAGAGGATAAAACATTACAAAAGTTTCGAGTGGGGATCGAAACTGCAACCTACCACTCCAGTAAAACCACATTGCCCACCAGGCCACTGCTGCGCTCGTGTAGAATCATGAGCAGATAGTTTACTTAAATGCTATAAGGACAAATTCAAATGCTCAGCATTGTTGAACATTTTAACTAAGTCAATTAAAGCAAGAAGTCGTCAAAGTGACATCTTTAGTGTAGATTGTTCATAAGAAATTTTAAATATTTGTGTGTGTATTTATCCATGCGAGTTTTAATTGGCCCAAAAAAAGGTTGGCCGGATTGCATACACGTCTGTAATGGTAAACACGTGATATATAATTATGAAGTTTTACATGTGAATGATAAATCAATCCAAAGATAGATTTATTATTTGACATGCATTATTGTCAATGTTTGATCATTACAACAAGAGTATCACTAAGAATATTATTGTTCAAAGACTTGATATTAATGGTGCACTAGGTATCTTGAGATATGTTATGTCAATTGATGATTGAATTATGATTATGATGTGAGTATATTTAATTTACGTTGTTTATTTTTTTATCTCTTCAGCTACTATTGCCACTGTATCTGATAACTTGAATTCAGTTCCGGTCCTTAATGGTACCAACTTTAAGGATTGGAAAGAGAACATCTTGATTGTTCTTGGCTACATAGATCTTGACCTTGCACTAAGGATGAAGCAATGCTCTTCTCCTACAGACTCAGGTACCTCTGATGAGAGGAAAAATTATGAGAAGTGGGACCGTTACAATTGTATGAGTCTAATGATCATTAAGTGCGACATTCCGGAGGCTTTTAGGGGTGCGGTGTCCGAAAGAATAACCAATGCCAAAGAATTCCTTGCCGAAATTGAGAAACATTTTGCCAAAAACGATAACGCAGAAACAAGCACACTCCTTCAAAGCTTGATTTCAATGAAGTATAAAGGCAAAGGAAATATAAGGGAGTACATTATGGAAATGTCTAACATTGCTTCCAAACAATTGTCGGAGGACGTACTCGTGCATTTAGTATTGATTTCTCTTTCTGCACAATTCAGTCAATTTAAGATTA